>OMNN01024345.1:13110-27609 GCA_900302755.1 Chromis chromis
CCCAAATAAACATTGTCCCAGAACAAGCACACTCATGCAAATGGAAATCCCAGATGTCACTGGCCTACCCAGTGACATCTGGAAAACGCAGCCCACCACATGGCAACAACATCAAACCATCAGGAACATGTTGAGGAACATGACAATGGCCCAAGATGTTGATTTGACCTCCAAACTTCCTAGACCCCATTCTGATCAAGCATCAACAGAATGCAGTGGAACAAGTTTGATTGACAGAGGCCCCACTGCACAACCCAGAGTACCCAAAGGATCCACTGCCAACGTCCTGGTGCTAGACCCCATAGGACACCCTGAGAGGTCCTCTTGTCCATGCCCAGTGGTTCAGAGCATTTTTGACCACATAAGGGGGACCAACACAATATTAGGCAGGTGGTCATAATATTATGCCTGATCGGTGTATCTGTAATGGCAAGTAATCAATACTTGACACAGTCTTCAATAATGTAATACTGACCTTACAGGATTCATAAACGTTGCCTGTTCAACTTCATTATACTGCTCTTTTTATTCGGTTCACTCCTGCTAATTTTTCAATAAAAATGTCTACAAGGTTTCAGAAAATTTCTACACTATCAGTCTACATCAGTCATTTATTTGTTCAGACTCTTCAATTAAACAACCTTAATAAATAGTGAATGTAGTCAATCTTAAATAAATTCTTTGAAACGCTAAAACAATGAAAGGATAAATGGATTAATCAATGAACATTAGCCAGATAATTTTAAAAACTGATAATCGACATCACATGTCAAGCAAAAAACACAGCTTGTTAAAAGCGAGGATTTTCTTTTTCATAAAAAATTGAAATTTAAGTTGACTGAAATAAGAGACATATGTGCCAACAAATAACATTACAGAGTTCCAGAGGAGACATGGAGGGGTTAGGGGGAAAAAATCAGTGGGCGAGAGAAAAAAGGTATATTTTGCAATATACAAATTAGCTGATCACACCTGTCCTTCTAAAACTACAACAATACATTGAAAACATTAGCAAATGGTCAAATACAGAGGAAAGACTATAAAGATAATTGCTTTCATTACAGAGATGTCAAATATTTAGACTGTCAAGGCTTTTCATCTGTACAGATGTTATTTTGGGAATCCTCTAATCTAAGTTTTTTTGTTGCTTAATACCTCAATAATTACATCAGTCCAATGTTTATATACAACAGACTTGAACTGTGATAAGTTGTAAATGGTTTATGATCTGTAATATGAATGTATTCAGCCTGTCTGACCAATAAATATCAGCATCAACTACACAACATGCATTCTGTAACAGAATAAACCACGCAATATACTATAAATACATAAAATATATTACAGGCTGAGTTCTAATTTATTTATTAGTTGTAGAGGGACAGGTTGCCTCAGCTGATGTCTATACAACGCTAAACTGATATGATGTTGATTTACAGGAGAAGTCATGTGGAGTGGAACCAAGTTAAACCATTAACAGCAATCACAAATTGCCTGTCTAGCATTTTAATTATGTCATGATCAAAGAAATTGAAAACCTTGTAGAAACTAACATATGGGTCTGATAGCATTTTATTCAATCAGATCTAAAAGGATGTGAGTGTTTCTATAACCACCTGTACAGACTGAGGGCTGCTGGAAACTGTCTCATTTGATTGCACTTTTAATTGCGGCCCCCAGCAACTGCTGCCTGCTCTTGTCTGCTTTCCAAGTGAGGTGCAGTTCATCTTCAATCAGCCTATTACGGTACTTTTTGCGAGATCTTGTGAAAGTACATGTTTTTCTTTTTTCCCATTCATGTCCCTTCTGGGGCTCGTAAAATACAAACACCAGTACGGTAAAGTTAAATATAGAAAAGACATCTTCTCTTTTTTTAAGCGGATACACTGTATGTGGATCATCATCCTGCTGGGAACATACAGGTGTTACAGTATGACCAACCCAGCTATCTGAACTGTCAACACTTATTCTGTCATATGCACACGATACTTATAATTATCCAAACATGGGATCTGAACGGATGCATGTACAAGCATGACTCTACATTTGCATACGCTGACATACACATATTACCCAGGAATACGAGAACGGACATGATTATCACTTTATATAGGATCACCTGGAACATTGTGAAGAAAGAAAGACAAACTGCCCAGAGGGATGTGATGTGAACAAATTCAAGTTTTTACTGGAGAAACAAAGAGCTTTGATAAAGTGACTATTCTCACTCATTCCTCTTTTCTAAACACACATTAAATGAAAGAGTGACACAGAGCGGAAAAGCTTCATCACTGCACTGGGTGCCGTTTTTAAAAATAGCACCAATTAAAAAACAAATGTGATGGTTCTTGCAGGCACATAACAGCTTTTATGTTCCTCATTAATTTGAACACATCTTCAGTTTTATTTTCTCCATATTTTGTTTGACTGAATTAAACAAATAAATTCCATATTTTTAAGTGATTTATTTATTTTTGGCAGAAAAGTGCAGCAAAAATTCTGATCTATAATGTGCCAGTAAATTATTAATAAACTACATAGGATAAAGAAGATGGCATTTGAAAATGTGTATGCCTGATTTGCACAGTCGAAAAAAAGACTGTCAGCAACTTCATTTTATCATTCCAAAATGATGACAATTTAAGGAGTTTTACTTAAATGCATTAGATGCGAACCAACATGAAAGCAAATAACAACAACACAAGCTTTGGTTGCATGAACAAAGCCAAAGCGTGCTTCCTCATCATATCCCTCGATAATGGAGGCTGTTTGCCTTCTAGAGGCTATGATTTCTTCTTCAAAAGTTTGTTTAGTTGTTGCATTGTACTGAAGTTGTTATTGAGGTCAGTTTTTCTCAAAGTTGTTTTTACTTGTTTACTGTTTTGTTTATGTCTTATGTGTATCAAGGTGAGATCATTCCTTTATCCATACTCTATTTATTATTTGTGTCTGTTTTTCACTGTTGTGTTAACATTAAAATTATTACCTGTGTGCTTTGATAGATAAAGTGGTTATATTGAAATTAATGTGGGTAAATTAAAAATAAAAGATTTTTGTTGCTAGTCTTTATTAAAAATAGTAAAAACAGGCCATTAAAATAACCAATAATTATCAATATTGACAGATATTAAAAACATTTTGTCATGATACATTTCAACTGACTGCCTAGCCCTAATTGTCTATAGGACTGACAATGTAATTAAACACTGCCAGACAATGCCCGTGTCAATGTCTTACTACTTAATGGTCACTGAGTGTCCACAAAGTGAACCATGCATTGATTTATAGAGGATGAGTTTCTGTGTCTGTGTATTTTTACCGTTGCTGTCTGTGCCTTTCTGAGGAGTAGCGACCCGTAGGAAGATCTGCTGCCTCCAGGAGTGTCGATGGCTGCGCAAAGGGCTTTCCCCCACCTCGAATGTTGCATTTGGTGTAGAGAGAGCCGCTACATCACTGAGAGCACAAACACACACAGATGTAGTTAGATGTGATCGGATAAAAAATCAATAGGTCGTCCATGATGGAACTGTTTACACACTTTTTTTAAATTTAAAAAATGCTACAAGAATCTATTAAAAAATAAGCACAGATTATCGCTATGCTTGCTAACATAAACGTGATTACTTGGTGTATATGTGTGTACCTGTTCCTTGGTTCAGCATATTCATTCTCTTGGACAGGAGCCAGAAATTGAAATTTCAGAAAATTAGGGACAGAGGAGGAGGAGTGGAGACGAGCACGTAGACCACCCAGAGGACTGAGATGGAGGTGATAAAAAGGAGGCAAAAATAGATGAAAAAAGAAACATGGGCCCCATTCACACAGAGACATGGTGCTTGGAAGAAATGTTTTTCAACTTCACTCATGTCGATTAAAATAATTGGAAAAAGCTGAAAATTGCTCAGTCTTTGAAGAGAGTGAATCACCTTTCAAACTAGCAACCAATGAGTGACATTTTAAGTGTTTCTCTGTCTGAATGGGCACTTACATAATAACATGGAAAATGACATCAAAAGAAGACATGAGAACTTCGTATAAAAGCACTTAAGACAGAGAAAAGAGATACTGCATGAGTTGAACTAAAAGACAGGTTCTCACCTTCTTCTATTGAGCCGGGCTCCAGCAGAAGGTGAGGAAGGAGGATGGAGGAGGACAGGAGAGTGGGAGGAAGGGCAGGGAGGAACAGGAGGAAGGCTACAGTCGTTTGGGACATTTCTGAGTGCAAATACAGCGAGAATGAGAGAAGGAAAAGAAATTCACAGACACTGAGTGATGAATGGAAACAGAGAAAAGGGTGAAGAGAAACAGCAGGAATACGGCTGGTAGAACTGAAGGAAAAACATGGTATGGTATCGTAAGAAATAGTGGTTGCTTATCATTATCTTCTCGGCAATATCAGTCATGTATGAAATCATAGAATATTGTCTTTTTTGTTTATTATTTCCCTGTTCTATTTGAGTGAAATTAATGATGTATCCGCCCTTATTTGATGAGTTTATCTGCATTTTATCGCAGCTAATTTAATGTGCAGTATATTGTCAGTATCACTCAGCTCTACTTCATGACAAGAAGCATATTATGCAGATTTTAAAAATGGAAAATGATAGAAAGAGCTTGTGGCAGGATGAGGAGGAGAGGAGATAAAACTGATGCACAAGGACGATATGAAACATCCCTTTTTTGACAACCACTTCATGCATAACACTGGCTGTATACTCCATTGTACTACTCTATAGCCCAGTCTATCTTTACCCATTTACCTTTGACACTGATACACCTGTACTACAGAAAACTCACACCTGGCACGGTCTACTAAATGTGTTTGACAACCTAGCAGACTGCTGTCACTGGCTAATTCCTATCATTTGTATAATGCACATTACCCTGGCATTACAAAAAAAAACACATACAATATAACTACAATGTATACTGCTAATTCTAAATCGGTTTCCTTCTCATTTTCTCTTGCTTTTAAATCAATCAGATTGAATAAATCAATGAATATGAATTGAATAAATCAATTCATACTGTCCAAGCTGGCTTTACAACCCCATTCCTAAGATAGAAATCTGGGTTTAAAACCTCAGTTTTAGACCCAGTGATGGGATACAAGTTGTCCTACAACAAGGTGCGAAAACCCTTACAATTAAGCCTACTGGCTATATAAAAAAAATGACGGCAACCATTCTTCTCTAGTGTATCATAACAGTCAGCTGAGAGGTGCCTTTATAACAGACAAATTTCTTGCGCACTGCAGAGGCACCGATAATCACACTCTCTGTTTCTATACGAAATACTGTCAAGATGCAACAGATTAATTACTTACTCCTGGAAATAACTTTGCCCAAATCTTGAAAGTAGTGTGTATTACCTTTGCTTATTTGCTCAATGCGATCTCAGATTGCAATATATTGAATAACAAGCCTTACTGTTACTGTATAAAATGAAGCAATATTTAAAACTCCAATTGTTTCTTGGTTTGCGTTGGCACCGAAATATACAATAAATACAAACAGACATCTATTTGTCTATCTGTGCAAACACAAACGCGCAAGCACACACAGACAGAAACACACACACTCACTTGCTCTGGTGTGGGGAGTCTGTGCTGACGGAGTAGTGTCGTACGAGCTTGGGCTTGTTAGCTGCTGAAGGCTCCTGTGGTTTGTGAATCAATATCTGCACCGGGGAGTACTCGAGTCCTGAGGAGGGGGTGGGGGGGTGACTGAAGGTGCTGGCCCGCCGGCGGAAGCCCTGTGGCTGAGCATCACTGGGCAAAGAGGAGGAGGATGGTGACAGGGAAAGAGAGTTGTCAAGGTGCTTGAGGTCTCCTGTTGAGTTGTGGCATCTGAAGGTATGACAAGGAGAGAAAGGGAGGAGAAATACATGGCGTGGAAATAATATTGGGTATGAAATAACAGCCCATTGCAGTTGACAGAAAAAACATGTTCACAATATGCACTAGCTAGACTTACAAAAAAGTCTAAGAAAGCGTGACATCATATTAAACATAATCCCACTCACCACTATATAGTGAGCAGCTATCAAAGTGCTAAAGGCCCAACATTTGCCTGCCAATCAGTTTTCCCAGCACCAGAACTTGCAGGTGGTGGGCCCATATTCCACAACACCCTAATTAATTAATTAGGCTGAATCCAACCTTGCCTGTGACTAGAAGAAATCATAAAATCCAAGTAAACAAGTACAACTGCTCTGACCTTTAAAACATCGACTGCTCTGACCCAAGATATGAGTCAGTATGTGGGCATGTGTGTTTAGGTGTGTTTACCTGAGTGGGCTGGTGGGCCTTTGATGAGAGGAGGCAGACAATGGGTCATCTATGCAGGGCTGGTCCTGGCTGCTGTTGACATTAAAAACAGAGGAGCCACTATCACTTCCGTCACTGTTTTCCCTCTGAGCTCTGGCCTTGCTGCTTCCCTGTCAAGAACACAGATGTTAAGGTTATGCATGTGGCTTTTAAATGTAACCAAAGAATACAAACCAAGAAACTGCTTTATAGATCCTTATTGACCAATTCCCTGTTTTTTTACGCTCTAAATGCAAAGGATTAATAATTGTGAAAAGAAAATCTACTATCTCTCTTTTTACATCATAAATCAAGTTGTTGTATTTTTCCAACTTTTGTATAGAGCCATATACAAGTGCATACCTGTGCATAACTTTATACAAACCAAGACAGGCAGAGTATTGTTACCTTCCAGATGCCCTCCAGGGACTCAGTGAGAGAGCGTTTGGCTCGACTCTTGAACTGCTCAAGTCGCTGCCGACTGCTACTCTGCTGCTGCGCCTCCACAGGTGCTGGAACTGCATCCTCACATACCTACATACACATGGACGAATAAATAAAGAGACAGAAAGCAACGGTGAGTGAAAGGAAATGAGGTCCTTAAAGACACAGTGTGACAGCTATTTCTGTATAAGTGAGGGGGATTTTTCCCCCCAGTTGTTTCCTTAGTAAACTTATCTTATCATAGAAATACACAGTTGACACTATAGAGAACAAGGCTTATCTGTAGAGAATAATACAAAATGAGTGCTGGAACAGTGGTGTATATGTGTGTTTAATAGGTGAAAGTACCGGTTTGCTGTCTCCAGGCAATGTGTGCTGATGACTCTTCTGTCTCTCCTCATAGAGGTTCCTCAAAGAGGCCATCACCAACTCATTTTCTTCCTGATCGCTCTTAGGACGAGCCCGCTGGACACACAAACGTAAACTATAATTTAATAGCAGATCAAGTCTGACAAATATCTGCTATGTATATATTGAAAATATTTCAAATGTTTAAATAAATACATATTTTCGACCATTTTTGACAATAACTGCATTATCACAATTTATTGATACAATATGCTGCTATGTGCAGGACCTTAAGCAAAAATCTGTTATCAGATACATAAGAGTATGCTATAACACAGATGCATTCAGCACAGTTAATGTGTTGTAGTTTAGTTAAACCACCAGCAGATGCCAGCAGAGTCCTAGAGAAATATGCAACGCATTTCCCTCACCTTCTTTTACTTCTTGAAACATGCCTGCACCTAATATACTACAAATGACATCAGTAGATCCAGACTAAATATATCAGTTTCCAATGGTTAAATAGAAGTGCTTAGTCGACCAATTCCACCAGTGTTTTGGAGAAAAGAGACAGAACAGTAATAGAAAAACTGACAAAACGGATAAATGAGGTGACAGAAATATTTCAGCCATGTGTAAAGAAGGATGAGTGCGTCACTGAAACTCCCACATGAAAATCTTGTGATTCCACAGTGATTCAGTCATGATGGATTTGGATGACATTGTTGACTGACTGGATAGTTTTCTAGTCGCAGTCCCCTTAAGGGGAACTCACAGGAATTCACATCTTGTCCTTCAGGTCCACAGACATAACAGACACATTACCATAGTGTTCTCAAAGATGGAAGCTTGCTCCTGATTGTCCAAAGTAGCCAAGTATCTCTGAAGCTCCAGTTTGGTCTGAGATGGGTGCAGACCTGAAAATGATGCAAACAGAGAATTAAAACACACGGCCGGAAAGCCTGGTCTCCCTCCAGAATGTTTTCCATACGGTAGATGCTTATTGGATTCTAGGATGCTGGTTACTGGGGCACCTGATTTAGCAGCATGAAATCTGCTATAAAACTATACCTTTAGGATGATGTTTTCTATAAACTAAGACCAAATTTAACCTGAGCCTTAGCTACGAAAATACTTGTTATGCTTCTAGCAGACGTTTATGTGTGACCATTATGACATTTATAAAATAATGTGAGCTTGTGAACCTGCATAACATATTTGATACATACATTAAATATTGCCACCAGTTAAAAACGGTTAACATCTTCTTTACTGGATTTAAAGTGATACATGTAAATTGACTCAACAGAAATAACAAAAAATGTGTTCCCCTACAGGTGTATAGAGCTGCACACTATAAATGTAACCAATCCACAATGCCTCTACACCCAGACTGCAGTATAAATCTCCAGCTTGTTTGTGTTTGACAGTTCTTCTACTTTGTATAATGAAGAAGTTCAAGGACGGTTTCCCACCTTCTATCCTCTCACACAGTCTGTGGAGCTGCTGCATGGGGCAGCTGTCACACTGCTGGCTCTGGGTCTTTGCATTCTGTTGCAGGGCTGCCACAGAGAACGCTTGCTTCAGAGTCAGCATAATCTCGTCTACCTATAACAGCAAAATAAAATACTTATTTATATATATATATAAACTGTTTGCATTAAACAGACTCTGTAAAAACCAAAAAAAAACTCTGCTCTTCACTTTTTTGGCTGACCAGCAGACTGTGTTTACAGAGCAGACAGAAGACAAGTATGGAGACAAATTAAAAATGGAAATAGTAAAATATCAACAGCATGTAGAGCCACAATATTGGTGACACCTGGGATCACTTGGAGGGATATTGTATATACTGATTGTAGGTCTTTTAATTTTTGGAAACTAAATAATTAAACAAATACTACTTTGTTTTTTTCAGATTTTTATGATTTATGGTTTTAAAAGTGTGTTATACAGCACAGTGACATTTTGGACTTCTCTCTACTTCTAGCCATAGTTGTGCTGTTTCCATGTAGGTGCAGCCATTTATATTGCAAGAAAAAATGAACCCACAGTGAGTAAAAATGTGACAAGCCTTGAATCGCTTTGGTTTCAGAGGGTGAATCATTTCATTCTACTAATGTATATGTCACAGTAGAAATTGCGATCCAGGATAATCGCCGATTGTCCAAGGACAGATTGCGATCGGAGTCTCTCCTAGGACAGATTGTGATCAGGATCTGTCTTAGGACAATCGGCGATTATCCTGGATCGCAATTTCTACTGTGACATATATTACATTACCTTTTTTCAAAGCTGCATTTCAGTTTCAAATGGCAATAATATTATTACATACTAATATAATAATAATGCTATCCTTAACATTGTATCTATCACTATACCTTATTATATAATAATAAATAAATCATATTTAGAAGGAATATTGTTGCTACACACAGAACTCTGTTTTCAAAATGACACTAAAGTTTGAAGCATGTAGAAAGAAAATGTTTGCAACAATATGCAACAACTAGAGTAGTATCCTTTTTTTGTTTTGAAAGAGATAGAATTATTGGTGTTTAACTGGCCTCATTTTCTCAGGAAGCATAGTATAAACTAAGCACACCGCACATTCAGCTATTAAACAGAACAGTAAGTGAGCAAGGTTTTTATCATACGGAGTCCATTTGGCACACCATGACTCAGAGGAGCACAGATGCACTGAGTCATAGATCCTATGAGTTGGAACTGCATTTAATCCTCACTGATAGAAAACAGCATCTAATAAAACTGAGTAAGCTTAACAAATATGAACACCGAGTTGAAAGAACTGATATGGAAATATAAGGAAATTAGTTCCTGGAAATACAGATTGTGCTCAACTGTGCATTGTGCTTACATTCACAATTCCACAAAGGTTGTTTCTATGTACATGTAAATGGAATATAAATGCTTTAACAAGTGCTCTAAATCACTCCCTATGGTATATAGCTAAACAAACATTTCGTAAATACAAAAACTTTGTTGTGCAACTCAAAAAGCTTACAATGGTTAAGCAAATGGCGTCAATGATGTGTCCAAAATGTGCTCTCTACTGAGTATTAGAACTATTTTGTGTCAATAGGAGTAATGAATAATCTATCACGCAGCAAAAAGCAAGAATCCATATCTCACCAGTGATTCATCAGTGCACTGGAAGACATAGCACACAAAGTGACAGTTCCCCCCCTCCACAGTCTCCCTGCAAATGAAGCCAAAGTGATCCACATGACGAATACCCTGCAAAGAGATGAACAATGAGTCTTAAATCACAGTCACACTTGATACAGACACTTATGTATTGAAATCCAGTGCTTCAGACCTGTGAGCAGAAGGAGATTTCTCTGAAACTCTTCTCTATTGCAACTTTCTTAGTGTCAGGACTAACCAAGAAGATCTGAGACCTGCCCACCTGAAACACAAAGAAAAAACACAAAGGAATTACAGTTAGATTGTATGTGGCTGTGTTTATGTGAGTGTGTGTGTCTGCACAGCCTTATACTCTGTGGTATGTGATTGTGTGTGTGTGTGTGGTGAGGCTGTGACTGCAACTATGAATTAGGGCTGCAACTAACGATTATTTTCATTGTTGATTATTGTCTTAAATAATCAATTAGTTGTTTGGTCTATTAAATGTCATAAAAAGAAAGCACACGAACATCTTGTTGTGTCCACAATCTGAAAATAATCAGTTTACTGTCATAGAGAAGTAAAGAAACCAGTAAATATTCTAATTTTAGAAGTTGGAGTCATAGAAATTTTTTTGGAAAAACTACTCAAGCGTACTGATCAATAATCAAAATAGTTTGCTTAATAATGCTGATTATTTAATAATAAATAAAATCCCACACAGAATCTCAGAAACCAGGCTACATTATGATAAGTTCTGTGCCAATGTGTCTCATATGCAGATACATTAGGCTTGACTGGTGATTACATGATACGAAGAAAAGACCAAAAATAATCCTTTCAGTTCTTTTTTCGAATCGGTCAGATGAGACAGTTTCTTTTCTTCTTTTCTCAAGAAGTACCAATTAATTTTAGGACAGTTCCGCTTCAGGGGATATCCCAATTCACACCATCATTAGGACATGAGTCAGAATAATTCCAAAACCAAAAGAAGGAACTCTGGGGTTCATTATTAGCAAGCGAGCTCATCTCCATTAATCAGAGGTATAGTATTACATCTAAGTCTTCAAGCTCTGTGACCACAGCTGTTTCCCTTTCAACAAGTTCTCCTTTATTCTCCTTCTGTATCAAATATTAATCACATAATTAAAATCTTTCCAGAGGGAAAGAGGCATTTCATCTCCGTCTTGAAAACTGAGGAAAAAAAGGTGATGATGTCACCAGGATGAGGTCACTCTGGCAGCAGGATGTATCATTAGTGTCAATAATATGTCTGTATCTGCTGAGGAGGGCAGTAACAGACCCTGGTGATTCCTGTGCCAACGATGACTATTTCCTGTCTGGAGTACAAACAGGAAAATTCCTGTTGGCAGGAGGTCTCTGAGGTCAAGTAGAGGTCAATTAGGGGAGTGTGACTAGGCTCATTTTAGGCAGCAGTCAGCATTTTGCTCCTGCTGAGTTATACTTTTGTCTGTTTTTTGCTTTCTCCCTCTTTGTCCTTCATGAGCAACTATATATGCAGAGCTGTTATTCAGGGAATCTGAAACTGCACTTTAGTCCTCGACAAATTTCCTTCATATTCTAAACAGAGATGCCCAACAGAACCATTGAGTGTCAGCCACAGGAACATGCACCAGTTTATATATCAGTTTATATTATCCTTGAGCAATGCCAACAGAGTATGTGATAAATGAATGGCAGAAAGATTATATAGGCATGATTTGAACTTCAAGTGGACATTTTTAGCCTGAATCTGTTGAGGATGCCATAAATGTTAAATTGTTTTCAGAGATATCTCAACAAGAATAACTCTGTAAGCCTATCCTGAAATGTCATGCATATATAAAACTGCTGCCCCACTGAGAGAGCTATTCTTTCTAGAGGTTTTACTATGTGCAGAAAAAATGTGAGGTAAACTTTAGAGGTAATACAATTGCAGATGAAGTCAGTAAAGTAAAAACAAGACATAAAGAGACAAATTTATCCAGCATGGTGCAAATGAATGCAAAGACTTGTCCAAACGAAGTTAGAAATGTATAAACAAAAGTTTTGAGCAAAAAATGTATCCCACTGCTATAAATGTATTTCATGTGCAGAGATGAGGACAAAATAGAAAAGAGACAGATTGGAGGGCAAAGAAAGGTTTCTGTGAGAGACTTTTCAGTTCTGAGTTTAGCGAGAGGCTGATATGGATGGTGAAGCTTTTGCTAGCTGGCCTGCATCTAATGTTTGTATGGTCTGTGCACAGTAACGGTCTAGAGGTTAAACTGGCACAAGCGTCGCAAGATGAAAAGGTATACTGCATTTAAGTTGTAATGTGTTAATCAAAATCTCACTTAGCAATTCCTACTGTATATAAGGCCAGCTCTATAATTACGATTTTCTTCAAGTATGCTTAAAAACAGCATATGGCATTAGTGGTAAATGAATATATACTGGAATATCAACAAAGTAATCAGGGTTTATGTTCAGTTTTGTGTGTGCCACCTTATAAAAAATTACCGTAAACAGCATGGTCCTGTTCTCCTGCAGGCTCGTCGGCTGTACCTCAGCGGATCCGGCGTGTGGATCAGTAGTGTTGGTGTTAGAAATCTCTGGTGAAAGACCATTCTCATCCAGGGCCTGCAGGCAGGGGAAGCTAGGGTCTCGCTTGAAAAGAACAGGGCGCTTTCCAGCAGTGGGGCTCCCTGCAGAACCATTACCAAGAGCACCACTTCCCAGTCCATTGGATTGGAAGGCTAATGCCCTCCTCAGCCCGCCGACCAATCCCCCATTATTTCCTCCTTTATCAGCAGTCCCTGAGCCATGGAGTTGGCTAAACTTCTCGATGCACTCATCAATTAGGGCAGGTGGGGCTTTCTTGTGAGCAACGCTCACGCGGCCACAGAATAGTACCTCAAATTTCTTTGCAAAGGCCGTTGGAGACACAGCAACAGTGGGTGGCACTGAGCTTGTGGTAGTGGAGAGGGAGGGAAAACGTGCTTCAGAGGAATCACTGCTTCCAGGACCTGTGGAAGTCTTGTTGGAAACAGTGGTGATGTCATTGCTGCGTGCTGAGCTTTTGCCAGCCTGCCTCAACGTGCTGATAATCTCAGGGACCTGCAAAGATAGTGAGAAAGTGATAAGAACTGCTGTAATGACTCATTTTGTCATTGCATATCATTTAGCTGGCCAATCTACAGTTACACTAACTGTACAAATGTGAGTGCTAAGTGCTCATGTGAATATAAGCACATCCACTTGAGCCTAAGCAATGATAAACAGCTTTGAAAACACTAAACTCAATAAACATTAGTCTTTAGGTTTTCCTGGCCATTAACAATAAAACCTACAGTAAAAGTAAAACTACACTAGGTGTGGTATCCAATCTGTCTTCATTCCCAAACAACAGAGTGGGGAATTTACTCAAACTCATAAATATAGCAGCTTTACTGTTTGTGTGCAGAGCAACATAGCAAAGTGACCTTAAACTCAGGGAACAGTGCTGGCCCCCCTCCTCTTCACCCTATACACCTCGGACTTCTGTTACAGCTCAGAGCTGTGTCACATACAGAAGTTCGCGGACGACACAGCCATCATGGGGTGTATCAGGGAGGACAGAGAAGACGAGTACAGGGGTCTGGTAAAAGACTTCGTTGCATGGACAGAAAAAAACCATCTCCAGCTTAACACCTCCAAAACCAAAGAGCTGGTCATAGACTTTGGCAAGTCCAGACCACACCCACGTCCAGTAACAATCAGGGGTGACGAGGTCGAGATTGTAGGCAACTACAAGTACCTCGGGGTGTGGCTGGACAACAAGCTGGACTGGACATGCAACACAGACCACCTGTACAAGAGGGGCCAGAGCAAGCTGTACTTCCTGAGGAGGCTGCGATCATTCAACATCTGTAGGAAACTCCTGCAGATGTTCTACCAGACTGTGGTCGCCAGCGTCCTGTTCTATGCTGTGGTGTGCTGGGGTAGCAGTGTATCCAGGAAGAACTCCAACAGGCTGGACAAACTAATCAGGCGAGCCGGCTCTGCAGTTGGAATGAAGCTGGACTCTGTGGTGACAGTTGCAGAGAGGAGATCCCTGAACAAACTACTGGTCATCATTGATGATGCCAGTCACCCTCTGCACACTGTCATCAAAGCACAGAGAAGCCTGATCAGCCACAGACTGCTCCTCCCCAAAAGCAGAACCAACCGCTTCAGAGACTCCTTTGTCCCCCGAGCCATCAAACTATACAACTCTGCACTTGGTGGTAGGG
>OMNN01024346.1:0-15063 GCA_900302755.1 Chromis chromis
CCCCAATGGCAGTTTTTTTTTTTACATGTATTACTTTTCAACACTGAATCCTGGTCAATTTAATTAGGCTTTTTGATAAGAATTAACAAAAAAAGTGACTCTTGTGAAAAAGTGAAAATAGATTTCTAAAAAGTGTTGTTTAATATTTATAAACATCACATATTAAATAAGTGATTTTATAAGTATTTACCCCCTGTAAAATCCATCCATTATCTATACACCGCTTAATCCTCTATAGGGTCACGGGGGGGCTGGAGTCTATCCCAACCGACTCGGGTGAAGGCAGGGGACACCCTGGACAGATCGCCAGTCTATCACAGTGCCACACATAGAGACAGACAACAGAGCCACCGTGCAGCCCCCCCTGTAAAATGACTCATCAAATTAAACACAGGTGCAGCCATTTGGTGCCAGAAGTCACACAATTAATGAAATGGAGATGATCTCAGTTCAGTGAATGTGTCTCAGGTAATTGTAGTATAAAGACACCTAAAGAACAGATAGTGAAGAAGACCACCAAGACACCTATGACTCATCTGAAAGAGTTACAAGCTTCAGTAGCTGAGATGGAAGACAATATGAATACAGCAACTGTTTCCTGTTCTTCATCAAAGCTTTATGGGAGAGTGGCAAAGCTTCTGTAGAAAAAAGCTTACATTAAACCGTGACTTGAGTTTGCCAGAAGGCGTGTGGGAAACTTTTAAGTCCACTGGAATAACTTGATTGTTTTTCTCATGAGGTTTGTTTTCCAGCAAGACAACGCATACAGCCAAAGCTACATAGTGAACGCTCTGGAGTGCCCAGACCTCAATCCAACTGAGAATTTGTGGATGAACTTGAAAAAGGCTGTTTACTCACAATCCCTGTGCAACTTGACAGTTTTGCAAAGAAGAATGGGGTAAAATTGCAGTGTCCAGATATGCAAAGCTGATTGAGATCTACCCACACAGGCTCAGTGCTGTAATTATAGTCAAAGGTGCATCTAAATACTGACTTAAAGGGGGTGAACACTTATGCAATCACTTTTTTTAACTCTTTATATTTTTAATTAATGAACTTACTACATAAATTGGTTTTCACTTTGACATGAAAGAATCTTTTTTGTACGTTCTTGTCAAAAAAGCCAAATTATATTGACCATGATTTGATGTTGAAAGGTAACAAAAAAGTAAAACTTCCAAGGGTGGTGAGTACTTTCTAAAGGCCCTGAATACACTATATTCCTCTGAATGAGACTGTTCTGCATAATACTTACTTAAAGTACTTTCACTGAAGTGAAATTTTCTATAGGCAACTATTACTTGTCATTGCGTATTTTTACATTAGTAGTTTGGCTACTTTTACTGAAGTAAAGGATCTGAGTTCCACCGTTGCACTGAGAAAAGCTCTGATTAACCTTGAATCTTCTTAATCAGCCATTCTTTAAGGATACCCGTTCACTGTCTATTCAATGTGTATTGGTGATAAGTTCCTGTGAGATGATATCCACTGTTTGTTTTCTGCTGTCACAAAAATGAATGGTGCTTTTTATGAGGCTTCGTCATGCCATAACTCATGCACTTCAATTTAAATTAGCATGTGAACGGCCATGTTCTTGAGGGAGTGTCCTGTTACAATTAACATGCCGTTTCTCTGCACAGCGCTCGGCAATCGAGGGAATATGTTTTCTGGGCTTAAGAGCTCGTCTTTCAGCGCAGGCAAGTTTTTGCAAGCTAAAAGATTGAATGAATATTACAAAAATGTTGGGTTACTTCCCAGATTAGAAGATCAATGAGGTTAAATTAGTCTTTTCCCCCGAACTCTTCTGAGACTGAGAGAGGAACATTAGTGTGACAGATGTGGCACGTTTGCTGTAGTTATGGATGAGCTATTCTAAGTTTCACTGAAATACATCTTTGTTTAATTTTGGATAGAGGGTTACCATAAATGGTTGATAACCTCAAAACACATGAACACATAAGGCACCACAGTTATGTAGAAGTAGCACAAACTAACAAACACTGAGGCTTTGAGTTTGCAGTGATTAACAGTGTGTTAGGTGAGTAGGACTGAGATATATATGTTTGTATTTTAAATATTTTATCATCTTTTCTTCCTAATTTAATTTAAACTTAACTGAGACATCTGTCACTACTGCAAAATCAGTAAATTAGTAATCAGCATATATTCCTTTGAGGCAATGTCCTGTCATGAATTCATTCCTGTATACCAACTATCATGAACTGCAATTGCTAATGGAGTATATCCTCTATATTGCCACTGCTTATCATGCAGCTAAACACTATAAAAAAAAGTAAATAAATAAAAAAAAGTTAAAAAAAAAAAATCTGTTTAAAAGAGCTTCAAATGAACTTTTATTTTTAAATGGTAGAATACTGCAACATTCAAAAACTGTAAAAACGGGGCGTCCCGATGGCCTGGTGGTTGTGTCGCGTGACCCACATGCAGAGACATGGTGGCTGACCCGGGTTCGAGTCCGACCTCGGGATTTGCCGCATGTCCTTCCCCACTCTCTCCTGTTTCTGACTCTGTCCGCTGTCCTGTTGAGTATAGGCGAAAAGCCAAAAATAAATCTTAAAAACCAAAACGGTGAAAATATCTGTAAAATTATGATATTTTTTTTTTTAGCTTATTTAAATTCTGAAAAACATTGTAATTTTATGGTCACATGTCTACTATATCACGTCTACTATATGTGTAGATATCACATTAAAACTGTTCATCCCTCAGTCTCCCAATTCACAACATTCTAAATAAGAGGCAGTCAAAGGGTATTCAATATAGGCTCTATATACCTACACAAATATCCATGAACTGTGCTTATCTTTGACCTGTTAAACTCTTATTATTGCTTTTACTATGTCCACCACATGAACCCTGATGGCAGAAACATTGTTTAGATCGATAAGAGAAGTATTACTATACATATAAAAAAAGGTTATTGGTAACACTAAATCATAAATCTGCAATATAACAAATCTTATCTCCGAGTCAAAACACTTATAGCTATTCTCCACATTTATAAGCCTATAATTGGTCTGATAAAACAAGTCTGTGCAATGGCAGAAAGGAGGTGATAGAGACAACCTGGGTCAAAATGAATGGAAAAAAACACCAAATGAGATTGCTTAAACTACCCTCAAAGGAAAGCAGCATTCCCTCATTTCAAAATGTCCGGACAGTGTAAGAGATTGATAATCCATTTTAGGATTTTAGCTGTTAGGTTGGTTCATGGAATCACAGCAAATCAAGGCCCAAATTTTTACAGTCAACATGTGATTTTACTAGATATTATCTGTAATGTAACAAACGAGAAAATCTGAAAAATAAAAGTACAAAAATGATTTGCCATTATCCAATCCTGATTATGCATAACCCATCCATTTTCTGTACACCGCTTAATCCTCTGCAGGGTTGCGGTGGGGCTGGAGCCTATCCCAGCCGACTTAGGGTGAAGGCAGGGGACACCCTGGACAGGTCACCAGTCCATCGCAGGGCCACACATAGAGACAAACAACCAAGCACACTAGCATTCACACCTACTGACAATTTAGAATCATCAATTAACCTCAGCATGTTTTTGGACTGTGGGAGGAAGCTGGAGTACCTGGTGAAAACCCACACATGCACAGGGAGAACATGCAAACTCCACAGAGAAAGATCCCAGGCGTCCTAACCGGGGATCTTCTAGCTGTGAGGCGACGTTGCTAACCACCATGCAGCCCATTATGCATAACCTTTCTTTCAAATAACGGCAGGTATCTGTAAAATAATAATTAATATTTTTGGATAATTCAAATGCAGTAGAAAAACAAAGCAGAAATTTTATGGGTCAAATACTAAAAAAAACACACATATTTTTATTTTTTATTGTTTTTTAGGGTTAATGTGTAAATGAATATTTTTTTCTGTGATTTTACTAGTTATCATTTGTAATTTAATAAAACAGGGAAGATTTGTAAAATAACATTTTCAAAAAATTCTATTAAAAACTGTTAAATAAACCTTTTTTTTTTTTTTTTTTTTACAGTGTAGGACATTTGACAAATTCCAGGTCAAAAGTGAAAACCAGAAGAGAACAAACTACATATTCACAGCTCTGGCAGTCTCCAACCTTTCAGACAAAACTAAACATCAAGTAGAAAGAAAATCAACTGACATCAACATCCGCTGACTAAACCTGGAGCAGGTAAAATATTGTCCTCTGCTGTTTACCTCAAACACTGGCTGCCTTTTAATCCCTAATCCCTCTCTTAGTCCTCAGACAACACGAGGCCAGCGGGTCCATTGTATGGAATTCCACGTTGCTCTCTGGAGGTGTGTGATTAACCCCTACTGTACATAAGAGCAAACATCACATCAAAGGCAGCCACGGAGGGTGTCTGCAGGTGACGGGTCAGCCGGAGGTGAGGGGTCGGCCGCAGGCTTGACGGAGCAGCCAGTCTGAGCAGGGATGGAGGGGAAAAAGAAGGGAGGGAAGCTGCAGTGAATCACCACAACCAAGACTAGTGAACCTCCACTCTTCCACCTCAGCTGAAATTAAACTGTCGCCCTTTAAAAACCAAATAGTCCCAATGTGCCTGATGAAAAACGACCCAACAAACACGGCTGCTGCTCATTATGCGATAAAGTGGACACGACACATTCATCAAAGAGGTGGCTGAGTAATCTGTGTGTCTGAGATAGGCAGTGATGTTGAGACGCTGTTCCAGTAATGGTCTAATGTGCGAGAGGCTGTCTTCACTACAGTATAACATAAGCCATATCCAATATCAGTACAAATTGCCTGCGAAGTTGAAAATGTAAAACAGACCGACGTTAAATGACATACAACACGTGTTTTTGTTCCCATGATTCTCCTGCATGTTTCGCACATGCTTTGCTTTGTTGTGGTGGTTCACTGTGTCATGTGACGTATACGTAAGGGGAAAACTTTAGAATCCAGTTTGCAAGATCTAGACTGCAAAGGATCATTCTAGTTTACAACAATGTGGGTCTTATTTTTTACATTGGTTGAGTCTGCGTACTGTTTTGCAGCTCAAGGCAACTTGTACAAAAAAAGCAAATGAAAAATACAAGTCTCCGCAACTTTAACCCTTTAAGACCTGAGCCTCAAAATGTCCACCTGGTCTTTTTTTCTTATTTTGATTACAAAAAGGTAAGAAAATGTCCTGTGAGTGCTTGTGCCCATTTTTTCGTTGCGCTTTACAGCCAATATAGTGTCATTACGGTAATTTTACGGCAATTTCATCCAGTGGATTCCTGGGGGGGGCACGAATGAAATTACCGCAATGACAGTAATGCAATGTCGTTGCGCTTTAAAGCCAATATGGTGTCATTACGGTAATTTTACGGTAATTTCATCCAGTGGATTCCTGGGGAGTACGAATGAAATTACCGTAATGACACCATATTGGCTGTAAAGCTTTCAGAAACTGTTGGATTTTTTTCCGGTAGCACAAACGTTGACATTTACGGTATTTCAAAGTGCGCTAGCCCAAACGTGTCGCCGATGACGCACTAGGACTTAAAGGGTTAACAACACAAAACTTGATAACTCATAAGAAATGCACTGCAGGAATGAAGAGACTGCAAGTTGCATTCGATGAACTTGTTCCAAAATTGATGAACATGCTTTCCAGCGTATATTCACATTATTACTACTCATAATAAGGTCATTGCAGCCTCCAAATTGAAGATATTAGCAGCCAGGTTAGTCAAAACAAAAGCAAACTGTAAAAGCATTTAGAACCTTACGTTTTGAACATAAATCACAATTACAGAGCAACTTACAGGTTCCAATTTTATCCAGAATACTTGCTTTTTACCTGAGAAGTGAGGGATTATTACTGACATTACAGTTGAACACTTGGCTTGTTTAGAAGTTGTTATGATTTTTTACAAAAACCTATTCCTATCATGCAGAAACACAGTGCACTGTTAGTTCTGTTTAGCAGGTGTTGGCGCCCGAGTGGGGTCAGGTTAGGCTGCGATGTCGCCCCTCCATAAACAACAAGAGAGTGAGCACAAACACACACAAACACTCTCACACCTCTTTCCACCAACAGAGCGTTTGCCACGAGACCACACAAACTGTATTTACACCTTACATTTCTCTGCATAAACACTGCTGCTATTAATTGAGGCTCACGCTGTTTGTGTGTTGCTCTGAGTTGCCAGTGTGGCTTTAGGAGAACAAAGAGGTTCCAGGTCCCTCCTCCTCCTCCTCCTCCAGTCTGCTGCACTAATTGAGTGATTCAGAACAGGGCTCCGACACGCCGCCCCTGCGACTCTATCTGACTGGGATATTATCGGAGAGGCTGTCAGACGAGGGTCCAGAGCAGCTTGGGAGGAATGCAGCCTCCAACTGTGGGCCAGCAACAGACTCTCTGCTGCAACTGCAGACCCTCAGTTCTCCCCCTTCCTCCCTCCCTTCCTCCCTCCCTCCTAACCACCTCAGGCCAATCAGTCAACAGGACCCCAGGGGCCATTTTCAAAAACAATCACTCTCTCTAAGTAGTCAAGAGGTGCCAGGGCTAATTATAAACAAACTATTGATGTTCTAGCAAAGGATTGTGCTAGACTGTGCCAGCGCAGTAAATGTTTGTGTGTGTGTGTGTGTGTTAGGGTCACAAGAAGGTTCTGCTTGACAGAGCATTCAATTGGCCATTTAACAGACCTCACCCGAAGTGAACGCACCATGAACATCTACAGACTCCTAATGACAAGTGCTTGGATTTCTCTGAAGAGAATCTGTAAATAGGGGAGAAAATTGCCCAAGTCCTGATTGTGATACACTGGACACGTTTTGCATTTAAAGACACTCTAGTGCAAGCTTGGTTATTGGAGAATGAGTACAGAGTTGTGTCATATTCGCACAGTTATTTAGTAATGTATTTTCTACACAGAGAAAGCTTTTTATCCAGATCCTAAATATGCAAATATTCCAAATTTGAATACTAAAAAGATTAAACTTGAAGTAATGCGAGAGGCAACTGAGAAAAACGGTTCATCATATTAGTATTTGCATTCTAACAGGACTAAGAGTCTGCAACAACTGGCTCAGCGAGGCTGTATGTTGTACTAATGCCAGCACTGCAGCACGCTCACTGAATTATTTAGAAGGTGTCATTTTTACTACATAAACCAAATGTTGGACAAATAGAAGTTTTGATACGATGATGATGGCGCCACAGAAAAACTCAGGGGTTCACTAAAGTTTAGGCTCCATCCTCTGGGGATGAATGTTTGTATATGATGTCAATCCAGCCAATAGCTTTAGAGATATTTCAGTCTGTACAAAAGTGGTGGACTAGCTGATAGACAGGCAACGGTTCCTGGAGCCCTGCTGCTAACACGACTGGAAAAGTTGCATAAAGCACACAAAACCGACACGCAATGCATATCGAGCTCAGGTTCAAGTAATTACCTCCCAAGTTACACCCAGTGAATAGGGTTTCACCTCTGAGTGTTGTGGCTGCAGACAATCCCCTTTAAAATAATGTCTTTAGGTCTAAATCATGTGATAAGAGCGCTTGCTGCTGGTCTGTGCTGTGTGACAGAGAGCAGAGTGACGGACACTCTGCAGAGCCAAGCGGTTCCATCCTCCTCCGGCTAAAACAACAGCCGCTTTTGAGGAGCTATCGCTATGACACATAGTCTGATCCGAGAGAGCTATATTTATTTTGGTATGGGCTACATTTCTTTCCTTTAAGTAATGAATTAAGAAAACACAGGGCCTGGCGCTGGGATGTGGAGATGTGTGGGAGAGAGCTGCTTGCACTGTCTCACTGCAAACGGGTAAGGAATGGAGTTGGGGAGTTGGGTGTGAGGTATCCAAGGATAGGAGCCTTCCCTTCATCCTTCCATCCTTCCACCCTTTCATTTCTTGACCTTGCGACCTTTCTCTCTGCTGAAGTCATGTTTTCAGTCCTCTGTCCCAGAGAGACAGCCAAACTTGGCTCGATGAAGTGGGAGAGCAGTGGAGTTCAAGGGAGTAGGGGGCTGTCTCGAGAACAGTCGAAAACACTTTAATGGCAGAAAGAAGACAGCAACAGTGTGTTTCTTCGCTGGAGTAATAAATGAATCTGCACAAGCTTGTGTGTGAGTTTTTAGGATGTTGGTTAAGGTTGGTAACGGGTCAGCCAAAGGGATTTGGGAACGGCTCCCTCCCCTGCACACCCTTTAGGAGAACACCTTCTGCAGAGGGGTTAAATAAATGTTAGTGGTGTGATAACCAGCCTGTTTATTGAGGGGCCTCCAGCAGGACAGCTAGTAGGCCCGCTTGGGTTTCCTCTTTGGTGATGTCATACCAGCAGGCCACCACATCAGATATACGTTTAGTTCCATCTGCTCTTAAACACGACTTTACAATTTCACAGAATATGATTTAAATAATAAACTAAATAGTGTGATATTTCAAAAGCACTTGTATTTTACTTGTGTGGTGTTGCACCAGTGGTGATGTCCAAACACTGCTGCACCTTAGTATCAGATCAGTTATCATGATTTAGATCGATGAAGATTTCAGCTTTGCAGAAATACATTGCGACTATTGATGCAGACTGACTGGCAATTTAATTTTGGATCCACTGTGAATTCACAGCAGCCAAGTGAGTGAGTATAAATCAGCACGTCTGTTTCCTTTGTGTTAAAATTACAAATTACAACAAGCATGTTTTCTTTTCTTTTTTTTTCAGACCAAGAATGACAGGAATTCAGCCACTTGAGAAACAATGTGAAGCTAACACTCTTTAGCCACAATATCACAGTGTAAAAATACTCTGTAAGTAAAAGTCATACATTTAGATTTATACTTAAGTATCAGCATCAATATATATACTTATTGTGGCAAAAGTGAAAGTAGTCATTATGCAGAATGGCACATTTTAAAATAATGTGTATTACTGGTTCATAATTCTTGATGCATTAATGTGTTAATGTTGGAGCTGGTGAAGGTTGTTTTGACTAATCATGTAGTTTACCTGCTGGGTAGGTTGTAAGTTTTTTCTTAGTTAATAATATACCATCATTATCTATTTGTTGGTTATATTTTATATAATTAAACCTAATCTGCAAAGTAACTGAAAGTAAAATGGCCTCTGAGTTGTAGGGGTGTAGAAGTATGAAAATGTAATTACACAAGTACAGTACAAGTAATTGAAAATTGCACTTGAGTAAATGTATTTAGTTACTTTCCACCACTTGTAGGATGTGATAGATTTACTCAGGTTGCCCAGAAGGCAGCATCTTACATGTTCATTCTGCGTCATTTCAGAGCTGAAAATTTTACACTGTTTTCATTCATAACACGTCGAGTGTTTACCACAGAACAATAGCTGGTGTTTCCCTGGTGTGGCTAATGAAAAAATTAGTCATTTCCCACCGTGATCTAATTAGATCAATTTCAGGTTTTTCAAAAGAAACGCTCCAAATAAATTCCACCTCTTAAAATGTTCCAGTCCTGCTTTCCCATCCACGCACGTCTTCACTTTCTCCTCCTTTTTCCTGTTTCCTAGTGAACAACACAGAGGGTGAGGCCTGTAGGTGAGTTTCAGTTCAAAGTTGAAAAGGGCGCACCGCTGAAAAACACTGGCAGGTATTCAGCCAGTGCGGTGCATTTATGATAACAGTCCAGTTGACTTGGTGCTCTTGAACACTGACTGTACATTTAGTATAACTGGGAAAAAGAAGGCAGCAGAGTATTATGAAGTAGCACAACATGCTCAGGCTATCTATGCATGGAGCAGGCAGGCCAGTTGAATTGTGCAGTGTAAGTGAAAACTTGACCTCATAACTGCTTAGTGTTAATACTGCAGGAATTCACTGGAATTTTGTTTTTATAAATGAGGACAGGAAAGGGTAACAGTGGAGGCATAAATCAAGGATTTTTTTTTCCCTCCTCAGAAGAAGTGACCACATGAGTGCAATAATAAACATCTTAGGCAGAGGCTGATGTTGGATGGGCCTGACTGAGGGCACGTAGTTGCTCAACTGTGCATGGGGCAGTGCCCACCTCGGGCACCGACTCTCCCCACAATTCCCACATTATGCGGAGGTGACGCAGGAAGAAATGACAGACATAATTTCCCTCTGATCAAACACTGCTGATCCGTACGTTAACACAACCGATGTAATCTGTACCGGGCACAAAATAATTGAACGTGCTGAAATTGGGAACTATTTTGAGGCATTTCCTCTCTTTAGAGCAGCAGGGCAGATTGGCTTAATTAAAGTGGGAAAAACAGGAAGTTTTAAAGTCACGTCTATAATTAATTGGTCGCCTCAGCCAAAGGGTCTGCCTGGTCAGGGGAGCACAAGGAAGCAGCTCTGTTGTTGTACTCAGTCACAGTTTCTACTGAGGGAAACCACAGTTTAATACAAGCTGAGGTTCTTTTTTGTATTAATGGCTGTCAGTTCTGGCAGTTATGATAAATTTGTACACACCAAAATAACTGTAGTGGCCACAGGATCCAGCAACATACTTAAAATAGGTCCCACAAGTGGTCAAAAGTCACACAGAAGCTCCTTGTTGCTCAGATTGGCCACCAAAATGTTGACTGATAAACTAGTAAAAGTGAGTGAGCATCTAATCCCTCACTACTTCAGAAAGTACAATGGATCAAAGCTGAACTTGAAAACAGGATAAAGGCTGCATTTTACAGTGCTTTTATCCAAAGCGCTTCCCTATTTGCCTCTCATTCAAACATTCACACACATGCAGCCAAGGAAAGATTTTAGAAAGGAATGTATGTTTTACGTTTCTTGAGAAAAGGAAAAAAAAAAAGATTATGGCCAAATTTAAGAATAGAACACAGTGGGAAGTGACAAATTACTTGAGGAGCAATATCAGATAAATTTCATCTCTTGCTCTCTGCTGAGTTTCAGATGAGTTCAAATGCAACCATGAAAGAAATTAAAATTCGGAGCACACTGACGTAACTTTTGGTTAATTAGATTTTTCTGCCTTACAGTTCCGTTATCACTTTATTTTCTCTCAAATGTAGGTTTAAAGCCCAGCCAGGGACTTAGGGGTGGCTCAGGTGGTAGAGCAGGTTGTCCACTGATAGCAAGGTTGGCGGTTCGATCCCTGGCCCCTCCACATGCTGAAGTGTCCTTGGGCAAGACACTGAACCCTAAGTTGCTCCCAATGGCAGCAGGCACCTTGCATGGAAGCTCTGTCGCCATTGGTGTGTGAATGGGTGAATACGAAACACACTGTAAAGCGCTTTGAGTACCACTAAGGTGGAAAGGTGTTATATAAGTGCAGACCATTTACCATTTACTTTCACCAATCAATGCAGTAGAGAGACTATTGACTATTTACTGCAAGACAAAAACACATTATCAAGCTCACAGCCAGTTTGGACAAAGATAACAGGCAGTAAATATACAAATAGATCCGCTAGTTTCCGTTAACCCCAATGGTCAAATAACATTTCACACACGCCTTTGTTTTCTCTGCAAAACAAAGTGGACTGAGCTTATAGTCTGTTTACGACCTGTATGGTCGTCTTATCACTTATTGCCCCATTGGACCTTTTCTCTTTTTATGTCGCTATGTCTTTTCCATATATCAGTAACTGCTTTGGTGAGTACGGTGGTGTAATAACTCAGAACACCGATGGTTTAAAACTACAAAGCTGAAATAATTCTTAAAATCACTCTAACTAGTCAGTAAGTTCATTTGAGTTGCCTGAAAATGCCTGATGCCTGAAAGAACTGATGGTTATTTTCTTGTAAGATCCTGGGTTTTTATATTGTAGTCCAGTTGCCAAAATACCACCTATGTTAGGTAGTGCTTTTGGGTTGTAGAATGTGAAACGTTGGACTACAGTGACTGGTGAGATTTTAATGAGCGCCTGTGTCTTCTGTTTGGGAGCCTGCCATGCGTCAGCCTGTTATTTACTTGAAAAGCTCATTTGGTTATCAGGAGTGTTCATAAGAGGTCACCGCAGAGAGACGTCCAATCAGCAGGCAGCAGAGGAGCCTCTTCTGTCAGCCTGCTGCATCCTGCAATTTGTCTCCCAACTTCACTACGAGGCTCTGCTACTATCTTGAGCTCTAGATGAAAATTTATTACATTTCAAAGTCTTTAGTGAGGCGAACGGTGTTTACACAAGCATACCTCGTTCCGAGAGAGTGCGGGTCCTGAAGTCGGAGAGGCTGTGAGTTGCATTCTGGGTGGGGACGGCTGGTGAAATGGCACCAGAATTCATAGCCCTGAGCTGACCCAAATGACTAAAGCTGCCCGCGCAGATTCTCTGGAAAGCTGGAGACCTTGAGCTAAACAACTGATACCAGTCAGGAACGCATTGGTTTCCCCCCTACCTCTTCATCCAAGCCAAACACCGACAAACAAACATACAGCTTGTGTACATCATGGAGCATGGAAATCACCCATCTCTGACTCACTGCTTTGTCTGTTTCAAACCACCTCTCAACAATGAAGAGTGTGGCAGTGAGTGTGGCAGTGACAAGTGGAAAAACCCACCACCTATTCTCATAAAATTCAGACAACACATTTCTAAAACTGAAACCGAACCCAGTTTGTAAGTTTGTCCTTTCACAGTCATGATTGACTTCTGATCATACATCACCAGGAGAGAATTCGCTCTCCCTGCTGAGACAATGATTAGCATATTGCTTGTTGACATATGTTTAATTGATTAAAACAGGCCTGCTGTGATTTCACTGTGTTTTGTTTTTAGAGGCCGGGGTTCTGACAGAAATACTCGGGGAAGTATTGCATTTGGCTGCGAGCTCGGGTTCCCATACACGAGAGCACTGAACTTAATTCGAAACGCCTTGGACGCAAGGCTGACTGTTGGGCTAGTAGGAGAGGAGAGATAGCTGTAACCTTGCATTGAACTCCCAAGAATCTCAGCGTACTCCTTGGATCGCGACGGCAGAAAATACTTACACGAGTTACATGATTTAGTGGCTGAGTTTCAAAGCCCAGACCTCTTTAGGCAGAGGGCCTGGTAGTGAAATAACTTTTCCATTAGAGAGTAACAGAGCTCTAACCCAGCAAAACTGCCATTGCATTGTTTAGAAACAGGAACTGATTTGATATTCAAATTGTGTCACACATTGCATACTTTGTTCCTGCAAATACACACTGCACGAACAGTTAACAGAATGGCCAGGGACGGAGCAGAAGCAGCAACATGGCTTCATAGACACATTTCTGTGTCACTGAACTAATGTTCTTTTCAGGTATCAGGTTTTGTGCTTGCAGCAACAAAGCTGTGTTTCTAGAATCAATGTTTGTTTGTTTTTGTCATAATGGTTTCATTCCATTTTTATATGATTTTTACAATGTTGCAGATAAACATAGGAAATAATCACAAATCAGTAAAGAGCTAAAACCAAGCAGCAAACTCCAGAGTATGAAAAATTAAGCCAGCATTGAAAAACTGCAGTTCCACAAATGTCCACTTGAGGCAGACTCCAGAAGAGAGTCAGTCCCCATAGACCTCCATGTTAAAATAATAATAATATTAATCTAATAATAATCTAACCTTTATTGATCCCCTTGAGGAAACTCCTTCTCTGCATTGACCTATCCTATTCAAAGTTAACCTTAACTATACATACTAGGAGCAGTGGGCTGCCGCAGTGCAGCGCCCAGGGAGCAGTCAGGGGTTAAGGGCCTTGCTCAAGGGCCCACAGTGGTGGTGACTGGGACAAGCGGTTGCTCTCACTTTCCCACCTTAACCTCTTGCCAGTCCGGGGACTCGAACCGGCGACCCACCGGTTACAATTTCGCTCCACAAACCACTAGACCACCACTGCCTCATAAAGTTGTGAACTTTTAACTGCCAGTGCTGAACAAACGTAAGGACACCAGTACATCCACTATGATTGTTGTTGTTGTTATGGGCATGTGCTCATTGCATAAAGCAACAATAGACATGCAAAAATTCAGTGGTGACATAAATGTTTCCTAAAGTCTACAATTTACATGTGACAGATGAACCAGAGTTTTTAAAAATCAGCACTTTAGAATGTGTTTGACAAAATCTCTGCTTGAGTGGCCTAAAACCCCATTTGCATGTGGAGACCTAAAGGCAGAGGAAATGTTCCTATTACTGTGGACAAGGCCTTAAATGTGTTGGTAGATCTATTTTGGGCTGTGCTAGCTGTGTCCCCTTACTCACAGTCTTTAAGCTAAGCTAAGCTAATCACCTCCCAGACTCTGTGCTGCACTCTGTACTTTACACATACAGCTGAATGGATATATTTCCAAAAAATGGTAAACTACTCTTTTAATGTCAACTATTTAATCAGAGGAGCACTTATTCTTCATTTGCCATTCACTGAAAACCTCGACTGAAGCATAAACAAGTGTTTATAAAAATGTTACGTGTTACGGGATTTTAACAGTCTTTTTAATCTTCTTAAAAACTGTAGAAAGTCTGTTTTTATGTCTGGACCTCTCCCCTCCTTCCATCAAGGGCTGGGCCGTTTTAGCAGGTTGTTATCTCTCAACATGTGGCTACAGTCAGTTTGCTCTTTGCATAACCTGCTTTTAATTGATCATTTTAACCTGTTCTGGGAGCGCGCAGTGTTTTTTAACAGAGACGGGATCCATCCCAGTCCACAAGGATCCCAACATTCGCCATGCCATTGTTACTGCCATACACGCATGACAGATTATGTTAGTAGCACACCTGGACACAACACTGGTTACTGATCACTTCTTCTTCTCCCACTCCAGTATGAAGGATTTATGGTTTTCGTTTAATTGTATGGTAAAGGAGGCAAGGAGACATTATTTTTCAGAGCTGATTTTTATCAATCAACACAACCCCAGGTTTTTATTTAGGACTGTGGATCACCTGGTGAATCCAGCTCCTCCTAGTGCCCCTGTTAATTCAGATGCTGACTGCAAAATGTTTTTGTCTTATTTTCATGATAAGGTGGATTCAATCAGGGCCTCGATTACCGCCAGTGCTTCTTTTAATGATGTTTTTTTTTTTTTTTTTTTTTTTTTTTTTTTTTTTTTTTTTTTTTTTTTTTTTTTTTTTAAAAAAAAAAAAATATATTAAAAAAAAATAT
>OMNN01024351.1:0-22246 GCA_900302755.1 Chromis chromis
CAAGTTCTAAACTGTTTAAATAAAGAAGTAGACATACATTGCATTTATTATTTATAGACTATAAATACAGAATAGGATAGGTTAGAATAGGATAGAATAGGTTATAGACTATTTAAACTGTATTTTGTTTCAGATTGCTGTTAAACAGGTCTGGACTCGTCTGGTGCCAAGAACAGATAGTTCAAAATTTGTTTAACTGTGCATACACCAGATATTTGCATACTAGGTCAGAGAAAACCTGAAACCTTGCTGGTTGATTGTTTCAACACGAGAAGGATAAACACAAATGCAGTCATAACAGCAACAAATCCAACCTAAGTCCATGTATTCTGATATATCACCAGCCCTCCCTGCTGTTGTACCTAGCTGTGTTTATTTTTACCTGAGTGTAGACGTTGAGCAGCACCAGGTGGTCACCTCCCGGCACCACAAAGTTCATCCTGGCGTTGTCGGCATGAACCACCTTGTCTTTGGGCCGGTAGAAAATGGAGTTGTTCACTGACAGCATGGCAGCTATCGTCAACACTTCCTCTGAACACTTGTACCTGGGGAGAAGCATTGAAGGACAAATGTTAGAGAAACAGACACCAAAGGCAACCACAATAATCACACAACTTGCCTCTAAAATAATCTTTTTATTTCACAGTAAGTCTGCAACTTTACTTTACTCCAACATTCACTTGCTTTTCTATCTCAAAGTGTTTTAGAGTTCCATGCACTGCTGCCTTAGAAACCCTTAGTCCAGCTATGATTTGACACTAAAAAAGCCATTTTTTGAGCAGAATAATCTGATTGATATGATCTGTTTTGGTGAAATTCTCAATCGCCATACATATACTGGTGTTATTTCAATGAGCTACATCAAGAGCCCAAGATTAATCCATTATTTTCGGTGGCGGGAGGAACAGACTACATGTGAAATGTCCCAACCTAATGGAGACTGTGGGGTCCAATGTATTTTCTAATACATTTACTGAACGCAAACAGCTCTAAACTGATACCATGTCAAAGAATTTGTCAGTGTGGCTGCATTTTGTTCATACAGATGGACATGAAGTGGAGTGTAAACTCTGCAGTTTGTATATCAGAGCTGAAAAACCAACATGACAGATCACCTAAAAACATGACTGTGTTATATTTCTTAATAGTTCTTGTACCGGAGATTACCAGTTGATATAGTCCTATTTTCAGAAATCATATAAATATGGGCAGCTGGTGTGCTCTGAGTCTGTTCTTATCTTTTCAGTGTCAAATAACCAGAGTTAGACGATTTAATGTTGTAAACACGCTTTTTTATGTTGATTTGGAATAAATTTAGGCTAAATTACAGAATAGAATAAAATTCCTATGTTGTCATTGCATAGCAGTCCTGTTGGTGCATTCAGACAACAGTTTAAAGAAACAGAATATGAGATGTGCAAATGTAAAAATATAGTAAAAATTATACGTGTAAGTGTTACCTGTGAAAATAGTGATATAGCTTATTGTTGTAAAGAAAGCTTATTTGACTGATGTTGAGCTTCTGGATATTGCACACTGATGAAAATTTGCAAAAATGTAGTGGCTTATACTAGTGCAAAATGTACATACAAACAAAGTGCAGTTGGGATGTTTTTAGATTCTGAAACTGTAAATGCAGAAAGATGTTTCAACTGATTGAAGAGTAGGTATGATTTCAGTCTACCAAGATTTATTTTGGCTTAATACAGCCCATGAGGCCATGTTTCCCATTACTACTAGGAGCAATGTTCTGCTGGACAGCGAAGGTACAGTCATATTTCTAATGTGCAAACAACCGCTGCAGGTTGATTTAGTTGGACAAGTCTCTGATGAGTCATCTCAAAGCTGCTTCAAAGGAAGGTTGGGTTGTAAACATCAGTTTACTTACTCTACCAAGCCTCACACATTTACAGTTACTGTTAAGTTAAAACATATTCAACGGCCTGATAATCAATAGTTTAAAACTTTAATAACCAAAAATCAAAGAGTTTGATATATTCGAGAAACTAAAAGTCTCCAATTTATGTGATACTTTTTATGCTTCATGCAGCAATCAGGCATGCAGTGCATGCTTCAAATGAACGTATAAAGAAGGCTGATGAAAGCATTTGACTGGAGACTCACTGCTCAGAGGCCAGGATCATCTTGCTCAGCATGGGATCCACCGGTAACTCAGCCATCCTGCGACCCAGCTGAACCCAGACAAAAAAAACAAAAAAAAAACAGTTATAAACACATTAAAGACATCCTTCATTTATTTAATTAACAATAACCTGTACTAATCCGCAATGATAGTTAGATGAACCCTCTGAAAAACGTCTGCACATCCCTGATAATCACTCATTAACAAAACTGGATTGGCAGTCAAAGCTCTAACATGAAAACAGTGAGTCATCTCTCTCAAGTATCAGCACGTTTAATCAAGGAAGTGAATGATCGTTTGCTGCTGCACATCATGACTCAGCATCACATGCATTAGGTATGTACAGTATGTCATGCAAATATGAAGACAAACAGAGTGCAGATGGACACAGATTATGCCTGTCAAAGCAAAAGGTCATGGATCTTTTTCTGTGGATAATGTTAAGAATGTGAGGAAAGTCTGACAGTGGTAACTTACTGCTTGTTGATATGAATTTTGTGGGGTGTAGAGGGCAGAATTACTGCATAATAACTTTTTAAAAAAGCAACTGCAGAAATGTTCCAAGTTGTAAATCCAATATTTACTCTCTCTCTGATTTTGGTCTCTGCTACATCTTGAGCTGCTAAATTCTCCAGTATGTTCACCTGCTCTTCTCTAACTGCTGTTTGGTCTTGTCCAGGTAGTGTAAAGTGGCTTTTGACAGCTTTTTATTTGCTGAAAACGTGTAAATACAGAGGTTTAAAAATGACAATATGAGAGTGGTGAAAGCAAAACAAAATAGCTGTGAGCAAGACATACAAACAATGAGCTAAAAGTGAACATAAAGCCAGATAAAGCTGCAGACTCAGGTGATGTTTCTCGCCAGACTCACACTATCATGTAATACGCTGTTGTTATAAAATAGAATAAAAATCCTGGTCCTTAGTCTGCACCTTTGTGAGCTCTCCCATGTGGTTTAGGGCTCCCAGAGCGTAGAGCTGCTCCAGGGCCAAGACCAGAGTCTCATGAGGAGGAGGGTCCATGAAGTCAAAGTGAATGAGATCATTAATACCTGGAAGAAAAAGCATTAGCTTTTTGGACCAAATACATGGTATCAAATTACATACTGTTGATGATATCTATCTACCTCCTCTCACCTAGACTCTTTAAAAGCAGGACTACATTTCCCAAGTTGGTCCTCTGAATCTCAGGCACAGTGGTCTCCTCCATCTCGTGTTTAAAAGCCCAGGCTGTGTAAAGCCGGAAACATTTCCCAGCAGCCACTCTGCCTGCACGTCCTGCTCTCTGGTTGGCTGAAGCCTGAGAAAGAAACACAAACACACAATAAGAGTTGGTTCACACACTGCACACAGCTGCAACAATAAAACAACACACTCGCACATTAGTCTTTATACAGCATAGATGTAGCCTGCAGCTGAGTTTGGTGTTTTTAAAAGAAACTATTTCTACACTTCACAGCTAACTCCTTTGTTATACTAATAAAAGACAGGTGGAAGGAATATTTGGAATTACAACCCCCCTGGAAGAGATTAAAACCCCAGAATCAGAATTAATTTAGTTGATTATGACAAAATTTATTTGCTGGCAACCTATTATTCATGATGAAAACTGCATTTCAAAAGTAGAACTCTGATAAAATGTTCAAATTGTCAACTAATAAAACAGAAAAATGAACTATTTACTTAAGTCTTATTCAGTGGCCTGCAGTTTCTGTGGAAAGACATGACACAGTTCCTAATTAAAGTTTCTTCCACTGCCCCAAATATCTTTTGTTTAAAAGTTGATTTAGCCATTCATTGTCCTCTAGATAAAGCGTGGGGGAAATTTGCTTGTTTCAATGGCTACTCAGTCAGCTCTCCAGATTCAACACTGACAAAAGCACCAGGAAGTGCACGGGAACAGCATTTACCGAACATTAATCACACTATTCAAGCCTTAAATACCTCTGAACATGAAGACTCTGTATCTGGGTCAGGTTTTGTGAAAAAACAGCTGCAGATCCTTTTAGTGCAAGTAAAAAAATCTATTCCTAGAAATATATTAAATTATATCCAGTATCACCTACACTGTAGGACTGGTAGAAAAACATTTTTCGATTATTTAAAAGAGTAAAGTTGACCTTCTTTTTGAGGATCCAGACAGACAAATTTAATCAAGCTTTGCCTGAGGCTATTGTATGAAATTTCCATCTGAAAAAAACATCATCAAATTCATTCAGTCAGTCTCACAACTGTGACACCAAAATTAACAACCTTGACCTCTATGGATCAGAAACTCTGAAATATAATAACGTCTCTGTGTCGCCATCTCCAGGTCAGAGTAAGAGTCTTTTTAAATTTAAATTTGAGAGTACAGTAAATAACAGCCATACAACAATGAGCAAGTGACACTGATGTGAACCTGCTTTCAAAATTCTCAGCTGCAATTCTACAAAGGTTTATGCAGCGGAAATAAAGCACAAAACTGCTGCATCCACATAAATCACTGGTAACCTCTACAGGGAGCTCCAGGAAGAAAAGGATTAAAATACATAGAATTTATGAATCTACTGTTTTATGTTTCTTGCTTCAACAGTTCGGATTTTAAGTGGAATAAGCATATGTGACAAAGTTAAAATGGGAAAACAAGATGGAATGCATATTTGTGTATGTGTGAGTGCATATATGGTATGTGAATTCTTAGTAATTTATCTAAAGACCAAGTAAAGGCACACACACGACTACTCTTTTGCTTTAAACTGTCTCTTTTAGAGCCTATGCAGTTGTATGTATAATATAACACCCAAAATGCATTCATACCCTCTCGGAAAAAATTACAAAAATAACATTGACTTTCTGCTTGTTAAACGTTAAGAAAAGGCAGTTACCCGTGAGCAGGGTGTAACAATCAGCGACTCCATGCCTGTGCGGGCGTTGTAGCTCTTCTGTTTGCAGAACCCGGGGTCAATGACGTAAATGATGCCATCTATGGTCAGTGAGGTTTCTGCGATATTGGTGGCCACCACCACCTTGAATTTACAGAAAGAGAAGACGCATCAACAGGAGATAAAGTGAGAAAGCATCACTCAAACAAAGCAGAATGAATACTCAGGCCTGGTCCATATGTAAGCAGGATTTTTAATGGATTTTCCCCACATTCGCTCTAAAAAATAAATTAATTAATCAAAAAAATTTATAAAAATCAATGTCCAAATGAAAAGGCAGCAATATAACTAATATTGAAGCTTGTTGACCAATAAGAAGCCTGGAAAAAAAACTATAACTGGTTCCGGTAGACGTTGAGGTCAATGATGCATCAAGTAAGGAGGGAATCATATGTTTGCTATGATTCTGACGTCTCTGTTCCTCAGTATAGTGGAAGAGTAACTGTACATTTATGTCTAAACATGTATAAAGTCTTGACAGCAGCAGTACCGTTTTCGTCATGTCCACCCCTGCACAAAATCGCCTCATGCAAATACAGCAGATAACTGCTAACACAAGTCAAAAACTCCCTGTCATTCTGGAGGTTTTCTGAAAAGTCTGTTTTCAGTAAACAAATACCGCGTTTTCATTTGGCCAAAAGGCCAAAACACAAAGCTATGTTTTAAAAAATCTTGTGTACGTGTGGACAAGACTTAAATCTAACTGTTAGACAATGAGAACAAAGTCGTGTTGAAAACATCAAAACAAGGTGTTCATCTGTCAGACAGTGACTAATGAATCTCTCATTTCACGACCACTTAGTGAACAGCAGGGATAGTTATGTAATCTGGGGAAATATGAGAAGGCTGACACAACCGATGCACAACAAATCAGAGCTACTGTCTTCATCTACATGCTTCAAACAAATTATTTGTTGTCATCGTCTATAGACTACTTTCAGTCTGCAAAGTTGAAATAAAAGTCCTGTAACTGTATTAGGAAACAATAAGAGCTTCCCAGAAATAAGACACTGTCTCACCTTTCGTGCTCCAGGTGGAGTAGGATTGAAGATCTTCGCCTGCATGTCAGATGGCAGGTTGGCGTAGATGGGAAGAACCAGCAGCTCTGCTATCTTGGATCCGAGCCGCCTGCATCTCTCCTGAAGCAGCTCGCAACACGCTTCGATCTCCTCCTGCAAGACAAATGTGCAGCAAGATGAATGATGCATGATGAGAACCTGCTCCTTTAGTCTGCACTTCTGTTCATTTGGTTTGAACATAGGATTTTTTTTACATGTGTATAAAGTAGCCAGGTATTTCTCCAATTTATACCAGTACACTGCATTCTTACACACCTCATTATGTATAGACACTGTATGAGACTATACATTGTTGTTATTTTATACATATCCACAATTATACACTATAAATAGAGTGCAGTATGAAACGTCTACCATAAATTCTGTTTTTATTTAAGTTTATACAGTTTCAGTTTTTGCTGACAGCAAAAAGTTGAAAGGATGCATAATAATAAATAAGATAAAAATAGAAAATGTAAAAGCTCTGTAAAGGGTACAAATATTGTGCTGGATTACGTTAGATTTCACAGATGGGCCTAATAAAGTCTTTGCTGAGTTTTCATGCATCTACTTTTTATTTACTAAGATAAATGCCTTCCTATTTTGTAAAAAAAAAGAAAAAAAGGTTGTATGCAAATATCAAATATATCAGGATATGTTTATTTATTTATTTTTTAAATAAAGCTGATACAGATCTTTCCTTTAGTTCTGGTCTAGCTCTTGTTCATTCTGACTTTTTAAAAGTGTACCAAAAGCTGTAACATTAAGTCTGTTATTGGTTGTTGACTAAATCATGTGCTGGGGCGACCAACTGGAAAAGTTGGTAGTTGCCAGTGTTGTCAATGAAAAAGTTAGTCTGGAGCCCTTGGGGGCCACAAATCTACCATCACACCTGTTTCCTAAACGTTGAAGCTTTTGCCAAATATCTGAAAGAATCTCATGTTTGATAAAAACAATACCTGTCCAGTGAGGAAGACCAGAATGTCTCCAGGAGGCTGCGTGACGTGGATCTGAAGCACTGACACCACACATGCTTCCAGGTAGTCTGCCTCTGGAGCCTTGACAACACAACACAAAGAAACTTACATCAACATTGCAGTTCGATTTTTAAACTCTTTTGAAGTCATTTCTCTGTCAACCTGTTTTATTTATTATTCTCTCAGTCTCAGTTTGTGAGTACTATTTTCTTTTGAAGTATTCAGGATGAAGACAGATTTTATATTCAGCATTCCATCAAACAGCAACCGTTATCCAAAGAATTAATCATTTTATATCAAATATGTACTATAGATAACATTCTTACTTTAGTGTAAAAAATATCAACAGGGAATCTCCTGCCAGGAATCCTGAAAACAGGAGCGTCATCGAAGAAGCAGGAGAAACGCTCCGTATCCAAAGTGGCGCTCGCGACCAGCACCTTCAGGTCCGATCTGAACCTGGCGATGTCTTTAATCAGACCAAAGAGGATGTCGGTGTGGAGCGTTCGCTCATGAGCTTCGTCTATGATGATCACACTGCAGGGAGAGAGTGAGTGACACAAGTCAAGTGTTGTGGGAGCCGAGAGCCTCTAGTGTGTAAAAGTAGTAACGCTGCATGTAGCTGCAGCCAGTGTGAAGTGTATGTTGACAGGGTGATTAAGTTACTGTAATCTGCCATAAAGTGTCTAGACAGGCCGTAGTTTCATTGTAACAGCTATTCAAATGTTGTTTAAAATGTTTAGAATGTGCCTTTGCTGGGTGACAAGGCATGATCAGTCAGCATACAGTAAAGGCAACAAGTCAGTTACCTTTTTTGATAGAAACCTCTGAATTTTTCTGTAATTTCGACAAAACTAGTTTCTAAAATTAACAGCAATTTTTATTCTCAATTCTTAGCATTTTGGTGCTTTGCGGGATTGCCTAAAATCTCTTTGGGGTGCCAAAAATTCTAATATGCAGGAGAAATCCCGCCAGCCAAACAGTATATTTAGGCAAAAAAGAAGGAGGGAACAGCCGAATCTGATTAAACTGATAAAAAATATTGATACAAGGGCAGCCTAAATAAATACAACACCTGGTGAACCAAATTAAAAGCTGGATTTTGAGGTGTGATGAGGGTAACAAAAATGTGGGGGAAAAAAGCACAAAACCAAAATTTTTTCAAGAAAATATAATGAAGTTCTGTTTTCAAACATTATTGCTAAAATGAACAATAAAAATAGTATACATAACCATAATTTTCTCAGTATCCAAGTGCACTGTATTTCTGTGGGTTTGGGATTTGGTAAGTAATCGGTTTGCATTTTATCACTGGTTTCAATCTTCATGTGTAACATTGAGAACCTTGCATTAATTAAGCTTGCAAAATGGCATGGCTTTAGCATACTGCTTTACAAAACTCACAAAGTGGTTTGATGACAACAAACTTATGTTAAATGCAGCCAACAAAATAGAAATGTGTCTTGACAGAAACAGAAAGTACTGGTCACTGTGAAATCCAAATTAGAATGTCGTTTCAGAGACTGGCAAATTAAGACAGTTTTTATAAGACATAATTCCTCAGGATGACCATGAATTATTTAAACCCATAAAGAATATTCTCAACAGAAATTCAGCTTGTTACCTCAGCAGACAGTACTCCATTTCATTTATCTATTTCCTACTACTTTTGATGATGCCATTAAGAGAGTATAAGCATTCCTTTCAGTGTCATCTGTTGGCACGACATGTTGTCAACTTATTTTTCACTTAAGTGATGTCTTAGTTGATTCTATATTTTCTGGGTTCTTTTTGTTCCTGATGTTCTCTATAACTGCTTTCAGCACAAGCAAATTTCTACCTTTGGCAGCACATGGTGAACAATGAAGATGAATTAATGATTAGTGATTCTTTTCTGTCGTTACCTGTAGCTGGCCAGGTCAGGCTCGGTGAGAAACTCACGGAGCAGCATGCCGTCCGTCATGTACTTGAGCACAGTTCTCTCTGATGTGCAGTCCTCAAAACGAATACTGTAACCCACCTGGACAAAGCAACACAGTTAATACGGAAACACTGAATTTTAGTATGTTCACAGATATAAATTACATCGTAATGTGCCAAACTCACCTCATTACCAAGCTTAACACTCATTTCCTCTGCCACTCTGGCTGCCACTGACATGGCTGCCACTCTGCGAGGCTGCGTACATCCGATCTTCATGCCTCCTTTAGTGTAGCCCTGAAAAGAGGAACAAGAAATTAAAAGGTTAAAACTAGTCTTATATTTTCATGCAGACTGTTCCTGTTTGGTTTGCAGAGATTGTTTTAGACAAATGAAATGTACTTTACACTGTTCAGAGTATGAAAATAAAAAAAGATACATTATGCCTTATATGCACATTCCAATAACTCAGGAAAATACACAAATCTTGCTGGCAACAGCTGTCTTAGCAAGCTACAGTCAACGTTAAAGTAACAATTTGACATTTTGGGAAACATGTATCATGTACTGGACTATTTCTTGACCACAAACATAAATTCTTTTAAATCCTGGCATCAACCAGCAGAGATGTCAGAAGGTCAGGAAATACCTTTAGAGGTGCTTGTTGGCGGATTGTGCTGCCTTCAAACTTGGGCTGTAGTCATCTTAAGAAATTTTTGGTTTAAGAAATCTGTATCTTATCTGTGGATGACCTAAATGTTCCACAGTGCACTGAATGCACTCCTCCTGCTAGCTTTATTAGCCTAAATGAGTTATAAACTAACATAAAAAGCTAGTATTATTTTGTAGCAAAGAAAATAATTTAAGTCTATTTATTAACTTAACTCAGTGAGCTTCTGGCGGCCCAGAAAGCAGACTTTTTATTCAAAAGTTGTATAAATCACTTCCATTAAGTCAGATTTTCTTACTTAGAAATCATGTCAACCAAGGACTAAATTACCATAGGACCTCACATGGATATAAATAAGAGTGAGGAATGTTCATCTGCAGAGGCTAATAAATGACTGAGGACCAATCTACAAATATTATTACTATACAGTGATGTTCTCTGGCAGCACATTCCGAACTTTAAGTGAGTATAGCATGTTTAATATATATAATGTTCATGTTAGTTCCTGCACTCACATCTTCCAGGAGGTACTGTGGGATCTGGGTGGTCTTTCCTGAGCCCGTCTCCCCCTCAATTACCAGGACCTGATGCTCATGGATGGCAGCCAGCAGGTCTTCTCTGTAGGGGAAGATGGGCAGGCTGCGTCGGACCTCCTGCATGGACTGTTTCTTCAGTTCCGCCTGCGACAGAGATGGCTCCTCCTGATCCTGAACACGACACGTCAGAAGAAAAGCCTGTTATATTTTTGGTCATATGGAAGGAGTAGGTAGTGTTTTACTCACTCTAGGACATGTTGACTGAACATAAGGACACCTCGGCTAAATGTAATCTATTAATGGTTGACCACTGACTCATACAAAAGTTATACAAGTGGAGGATTTCTTCAATAACTCATCAAATCTGAGCTTGAAAATTATGATTTTTCATGAAAATGATTTTATTATACATGTGTCATTTTAAAAAAATGTCAAAAAATAAACAGATCCTGCAAAAATTTGGCACTCCTTGGCACAACTGGTAGGTCATGACCGACTCAGACATAATTAGCAGCCAAGGAACAAAAAAAAGACTCTACCTGACTAGGCCCATTTTCTTTGTTTTTTCTATTTTGTATAATTTCTGTCATTCTGTGTAATGCTGCATAAAAAACATTTCTTTAAGTTCTCTCTACTTCTAGTCATGGTCGTGCTGTTCCCAGAGAAGTGCAGGACTTTATATTTCATTAAAATTTAAGCCAACAGTGAGCCAAAAGGTGACAAGAGTGAAAAACACAAAGTTACAAAAAGTGTGTTATAGTAGTAACATTAATGTGGCCTCAAGCTGCTAGGCTTAACAAGAGGTGAGGAGAGGCTGCCTTCAAAGTCTGGTAAGCTCCCTTCTTTATAACTCTGCACCTCAGATGTTTTCATTTTCAGTCTTGTAATCTGTGAACCCGACAGAAGCAATTACATCACTTGAGCAATTTTATCGTATGTTGTGCAGCTTTTTCTGGAGACACAATAAGCTTTTGGGGTGAAAAAAAGTGAATTTCAACTCTGAATAACTTGAAGATTGAAAGCTGTGGTTAGAGGTAAAGTCAGGGGTAAAACTTGCCAAATTAACCCCACCTTCTCTGTCCGAGTTCCCTTCATGGTAATGGCAGTGCTGACAAAGTCGATCATCTCGTCCTCCTCCAGGAGCAGCTGGTACTTCTCCTGCTCGTGCCTCATCCCTTGTTCTCGCTCCTTCTTTGCCCCGAAGCTGAGGGAGGCCGTCTTCAGCCTCTCCTCCTCCCAGCGGCCCTGCTCTCCTCCCAGCTCCATTGGAGTTTCCTCCAATTCCAGGTCTCTCTGAGGCACCTCCTGGTCAGCGGGGACAGACAAAAAAGACCTTATCTAATTGAACTTACTTTATTTTGTGCACCTTGTGTCAGCATGTTACTTCCCTAATTCCTACCTTGTTTCTCTTCTCTTCTGGCATGTAATATCTGTTCTTCCTCTCCTCCTGTTCTTTTGCCCCAGCCTTTTTGTAATCTTTAGCCAGATCCCGAAGGGTGCGTTTGTATTCCAACTCCTTTTTCTCCCTCTCGGTCAGCTCGGCTGTAGAGAAAAGGTACTCCTCGTCAATGATCTCTGCTTCCAGGTCCTCCAGCTTCTCCGTCTCTCTCTTCTTTAGATATTCCCAGCGAGAGCGCTTTCTCAACTCTGGCAACTACACAGAAAAAGAGTTAAAATTACTGCACAAATCAACAGACAGTGGCAGTGAAAGACTGTTCTGCTAAAGCCCCTACCATATTCTTCTGATCATCTTCAGCCAACTTCAGTCTCTTCTGAGCTTCCTCATAAGCCTGGAGAAAATCAAACCACAGGATAAATTGTTTCCCTGCATGACACAGTGGGTCATCCTTGAAAAAGAACGTATGTGCCATGTTGTATTAATTTGTTTCCCACCTTTTTGTCCGTCCTCTCGGCTATGTTGCGGGTCTTGTCTTTGTCTTTTTGCCTTACTCTTTGAGCAAATGCATCTCTCTCCTCAATGTCTTGCAGTCGCTCTCTCTCTTCCTTCTCCCACTCTTCCTCTTCCTCTTCATCCTTCTTGACAGACTTGTTGTCTCTTTGGCCCAAATTATCCCTGATATTTAAGAAAAGTATGTCAGGTTGCTACTTCTGTACAAAACGTGGAACTGATTGAACCATTTTATCACTAGTGGTGGAGTGTAGTTGAGCAATGATTCTTACAGATCCCTGCATGTGAACTTAGGATTAACTGCAAAGTTTAACCATCATAATGTCAAATATAGTTACTGTGGCTGTTATTTCTTAAATTAACCAGAAAGGCACTCAGAAACAGCAGCCCTCCGATTTGAAAGAATTAAAAAAAGCAGAATCTAAAAACTACACCAAGACATTTTTTTTTAAATCAGCAAATAATACATAGATTACCTTTTAGGTGCTTCCTCCTCACTAGATGATTCGCTCCCTTTCTTCTTCCTTAGGTGCTTCCTCTTGTTTCCTCTCTCCTTGTCTTTGTTTTTCTTTTTCCCTTTCTGCTTCTCCTTCACAGGGTCTTCATCATCGTCGCTGTCCTCCAGTAACGTGTATGTCCGATTCCTCCTGTCCATTTCAATGGCTTCTCGTTCTAACGCTCGGGATGGTTTCTCAACAACCTGCTTGCGTGGAATCTACAACAGTTGTAAACATTATTATTAGAGGATTCCCACCAAAACTTCCAAAAATTAAAAATGTGAGGAACTACTGTTTAAAGTTCATATAAATATGTTATGGTGAGTTCTCACAGGGTCCCAAGTTAGGACTTTATGAATGTACCTTGCTGAAGAGTTCCTTTGCAAAGGCAGTCACGCTCTGGTCGATGTCTATCGTTCCTGTCTGCTCAAGACGAGTCACAAAATCTTCAGGACTCGACGCTTTCCGTGCAGTGCCAATCATGAACTGAGACACATATCTGTCACTCAACCCGAGGATGTCATGGAGACGGTCATTCACCCACTGCTCTAGATTGGCCATGGTGCCTATTAAGGGGGCAGACACAACATAAAAACATGGTTCAGTCCAGGTAAGCAGTTACAGAAAAGATAATTTTATTCACTACTACTTTTGTGCAAGCCTCAGTTCAAACTAAACAACCCAGTAAGTGTCAAATAGCAGTAAAGTTTTCTAACATTCGTTTATTTATAGGTCTCACTTGCCTACTAATGTATTTTTGCAATTTCTTAAGAAAATGTAAGAATAATAAGCATAATGAGAATAATTTATGTTGTTTTTATGTCAAACAATATTCTTTGATAAAGGAAAAATAGTTAGGTCAAAAAGTCTAGGAAGTTTGGAGGTCAAATCAACATCTTGGGCCATTGTCATGTTCCTCAAGATGTTCCTGATTGTTTGATGTTTTTGCCATGTGGTGGGGTGCATTTTCCTGCGGGGGTAGGCCAGTGACATTTGGGATTTCCATTTGCATGAGGGAGTGTGCTGGTTCTGGGACAATGTTTATTTGGGTGTCTAAGTCTCATCAACACGGATGTTAAAATCCAAGGTTTTCTAGCAGAACACCACATAGTACCAATATGATCAATGTTATTCCCTTCACCTGTCAGTGGTCAGAATGTTGTGGCTGATCGGTGTATGCTGTAAACAGTACTTCAGAAACTACATGCCAGACAAATTCTCAAATTTGAAAAGTCAAGTATTTGGCATTTTTTCTGTAAAACTGACCAAAACAATTAATTTATTATCAAAGGCATTACAGATTAATTTTCTCCCTTATCTGATTTACTATTCTTCTTAAAAAGATGAACTACTTGAGTGCTCTTCGGGTCACAAAGGATTTAACTCTGTATGGGCCATTGTTGATTATAGGAGTATTTAGCTTGCAATCCACACCACCATCCCTCCGAAATACGTCTCGAAGAAGATCCAAACCAGCTGGCTATTACAATGCTTAAGTTAGATCAAAACCCACTATTTACATATGTTTTGAATCCAGACTAGCCTGCTGTTTACTTTGCTTTCTTCACACCTGGACAAAATCAGACTAAAAAAATGTTTAACTTAGATTTGTCAAATCGGGACAAAACTAATGGAGAACGTTTAAATATCATGGTTTTGCCCTGCATGGCCGATTTGGTGATCTAAAAGTCACCAACGGCAGAATTCTAAGAATTAGGGGTACACCGACTATCAGATCCAATATTGAGCATTTTTCCAGATACCAATATTATTTTTTTTAATGATAAACAAAATATTTTTTAATATGTACTCTTTTGGCTTTCATCCAGCCCCTCTCTCTAGCTATTATCTGGATTTGTCAAATCTGGACTACATTACCCCAGTGATGCTAAAGACTGAATAATACAAAGATTCAAATCTGTGAAACTTTAATTCTAACCGTGAGATTTGTCAGTTTTTTTCACATCTTCGCCGCACCAGTGAGGTCCACATCAACTTTAGATTCCTTTAAGTTTGAAGAAACTACTGTATGGTGTTTGACGTTAACTTCAAATGGTACACGGAGTTATTCTGCGTATTTACTTTTTCTTTATATTGAAAACATGTGTATAAAAACGCACTAGGACACTTTCTTAAATAGAAGAAAAAAAACTCAACAACTTACCGCTTTTTAAAACGTTTAAAAAACGTTGCTGTTGATAGTAGCAGCAGGCTGTAGGTTAGCCGACTAAGCTAACTCCAGCCACAAATGACGTGTTAGCTGGAGTTGTGGCTCACGAGTTCCGGGTAAGGACACTTAACGGATACACACAGCCCTCCGTAGCCATGAAAAAACATTTGTCTCTGGCATTTTATCCAAAAACACCACCTAAATAACCACACACCAATACTTGTTTTGCTAGCCTAGCTCTAAGGCACGCTGACAAGGGAAGTACGTCAAATTACAACAAGCGAAGAAGAGCAGAGCTGCATCAGACGCCGCAGCGCCATCTGGGCCCCCTGTGGCCACATGGAGAACAACAACAAGCACTGCAACATGGACAACAGGGTGAAAAATGTACCAAGAGACTATAGGAAATAAAGATTTTTCCGTTTTCAACTTAATGATTCATAAATCATAAAAAATAATTATGAAATGTTTCTATTAAAATAGAAAAAAGACTCACTTTGTTGGCCTGGCCTCCTCCACAAGAGGTTTTGTGGCACTATTGCAAAACTGTAACATACTTGACATGTAGTTCATATTAAGCATTTGAACAAACTGACAAATGTTCACATCCATTCATATGTGTAATCAAGCTTTAAAACCATAATAGATGACAAGTGAAAGATTACAAGCAACATGTGGCTTCATCATTCTGTTAGTGACAACTGTCATTCAGACAGAGGGCGCGTAAATATATCTCACTGCTTCATTTACATATAGCCACCACAGTGACTAAGCGAGACAGAGCATTGGTGGGTTGTCAAAAGAAAACGGATGTGGTCCTAAACACCACCCAAAACCATCCGCTACAGTATAAAGAGGAAGCGAGAGCACTCATGCTTTTCAAATCTGCAAACATACAGTAGGAGGAGGTCGATAATTACCCAACTGCACTCTCCTCGGGGCAAAGTCTCTCCCTGGTACCTCCTCTGGACCCTCCAGTGTGCCTCAGCTGTGCCCAGGTAGAGGTGATGAAGATGCTGCAGGTCCTCCGAGGTTCCATGCTGCTGCTGTTGCTGCTGGTTGCAAGTGTTTGCATTCATGGGTACAAACCGGTCGTCATCGTTCATGGCTTGTTTGATGGACCAAAACAGTTCCAAACGCTGTCTCAGTACATCAAAGAGGTACAACTTCTACAATACTCTGCAGCTGTCAGCTATTAATGTAATGCAGGTTTATAATGTAGTTAGAAACAGCATTACAACCTCTCCTGTTATATTTTACCACTTGCTGGAGTTTACTGACCTAGAACAAGGGCTGAAAAGATACGTAGAACATTTACTAAAATGCTGTTATTCTGTAACTTTATACAAAGTAGTTGCACTTTTCTAGAGTATTTCAATTTTATGCTACTTTGTCCTTCATAATCACCAGAACATTGTTCTTACATTAATGCACGAGTAATAATAATGTAGTGATATATAACAGTCACAGGGGATGTTCAGTTTGCAGTATGTATTTTTACTTTTAATATCTCAAGACCATTCTATAACATGATTAAATACTTTAGTAACTTTTTCAATGCAGGACTTTTACTTGTAACAGAGTACTAGCTTAAGTAGGTTTGAATTAAAATTCTAGTTTTAGCAATCATCATTTCATATTACATGCTTTTAAATTCTTAAAAATTATAGGCCTATTTTTTTTCTCAATATCAGGCAGGCCTCTATTAATATAGCAGAATGCATTGATCTATTATAGCAGAATGCATTGATCTACTAAAAGGGAGCAAACAGAGCAATACTGTAGAAGCCATTTGAATGCAAAACTACTAATGAACTGAGACAAACTTCACTGAACTAACCACAAAATGTAAATGGTTGCTTCAGTTTAAAATCAGTTGGTGTGATTCACAGATTTTAATCACATAAACAAGACGCAGATTTACACAACTGACTATTTTAAATAAGTCGGATTAGATGCAAATGCAAACAACTACGTAAATCCACAAAACTTAACACAAAATGCTCAAGACTGATCAAGATTTTAAATGTGAATTTGAATGCAACTCTTTCACTCATATTTTAAAGTTATATTTCACATTTCCACTTTTTCGGGACTAACATGGTAGGTTAAAGGCAGTCAGGCTTCCAAGAAAGTGAGAATCAAAAAGCAGTTTCAAGGTGGTGCTTTCTGTTCCCCTGTGATTTTCAATTCCTCAGGTACAGGGTTGTTTTTGAAGAACTGTTTGAAGAACTGCATCTGAGTAAACTCTCCGACTCAGATTTACTCAGTAATTACTGTGCTTCCTGCATTCAAATCCAAAGTTTTATATCTTTTCTGTTGTTTTTAAATTCCCAGGTGCATCCAGGCACTGAGGTGACCACGATCAACATTTATGACTACAAGGCCAGTGTGGCCCCACTGTGGTGGCAGGTCCGAGGCTTCAGAGAGGACTTAACCTCCATCATGCAGAAGGCTGATAATGGCGTCCTTCTTTTGTGCTTCTCACAAGGTTCTCCCTCTTACACTCAATCACAAAGTCACTCCTATTTACACATCTGTAGAAACATTTAAAGACAGAATCTGAACACTTTTCTGGTAATAATTTGAGATGAGCAGCAGAGTGAAACTCACTACTCAGGGGTCAAACATCAGAATTAAAGGACGATTTACTGTAAAATTAAAGTATTTACTGAATAAAACAACAAGTATGGCCATGGAATGCATGACATTAGGAGGTAAGTAAAATTTTCTCCACCTTTTGTTTTTTAAACAGTTTTAACTGTTGTTTTTGTGTGTGTGGGTTGTTGTTGTTGTTGTTTTTAGCAATGTACTGTTGTTTCACACATTTTCCCTGTTTTGTTAAATTACAGATAACAGCTTGTAAAATCAGTTTTACAAAACAGGCTAAATACGTAAACACCATCCATGTCCAAAGTATGTATATTTAAAATGATATTTTATTCTTTTACAATGTCTGATTGCAGAATTCAATTCTTTTATACTGTATTTAAATCAGCAAAAAAATATTATTTTCCAGATATTGAAAAATAAATGATTGAAAAATGGTTAATTTTTTAACTTCTATTTTCCATTTTGGGAAATTACACATAATATCTAATAAAATCATTGAAAAAAAGTATTAATTTACTAAACAAAAACAGGCCAAATCTGTAAATAACGACCAATTTTTTTTTTTTTATCTGTATTTTTGCAAATAGTAATTTGTTCTTTCACAATGTGTGATCTTAAAATTAGACAGTTTCAGTATTTAAATCTACTAAAAATATCATTATTCTACAGATATTTGCAATTATTTTCACAGTTTTTGAACGTTACAGTATTCCACCATTTATTCATGTATTTTTCTGGCATCTTTGCTGACAAATATTCGTCAGAGGAATTAAAAAACAGTGCGGATCACCACATTTAATCATATACTATGTATTAGTTTTGTCAGAACTTTTGTGTCTGATGTGTCCTATTTTTTTAAAGGTGGTTTAATTTGTCGAGCTCTTCTCTCCACGATTCCGAACCACAACGTGCACACCTTCATTGCACTTTCATCACCGTTGGCTGGACAATATGGAGGTCAGAGAGCTTAAAGTTACTTTTAAAGTAAACTTTCTAAAGAACCTGCAGGGCATTAAGACGTTTTAAAACTCAATGAATTCACCAGAGTTCTCGCTGTCTTGCTCCACAGAAACAGAATACCTGAGGCGGGTACTTCCTGGCTACATAAAGAAGACAGTGTATCGTGCTTGCTACAATGCAGTTGGACAGTTAATATCTATTTGCGACTACTGGAAGGGTAAGAACAGAGGAGGGGAGCCTTTACATTGCCTTACATTTCCTACTGAAAAGATGCTACAACATATATATTTGTTTTCTACACAGACCCTCACCACAGATCCCTCTACCTGAAGCACAACAACTTTCTGACACTGCTTGATGGAGAAAAACCTCACAAAGACATGCAAGGTAATGGAAATATATACCATCATGGCCTTCATTCACTGGATACAAGCTAGTGCACTAAAACAAATGTTTTCCTTTCACTCCCTCAGAGTGGAGGGAAAACTTCCTGCGCATCAAGAAGCTGGTGCTGATTGGAGGACCAGACGATGGCGTCATCACACCGTGGCAGTCCAGGTTTCACTGTCGCCAAATTTTAAGACTATTCTGCTTATTCTCTCTCATCTCGGCATAATAAATAAGCCTAATTAACTGTTTACAATAATCTCCTTATCATATGTTCCTTGTACTTGTTTTCTCTTGCAATAATAACCATAAGTAATAAGTCTATTTTTTTTTAATCTAAATTTTTCTCTTTTTACCCAAAAATGTTCTGCTCTTCGAGGTGTATTATTTATTTGTTCCCTGATTAACTCATAAATGATAGAATGAATAAAACAAACAGAGCATTTCTTTTTAAAAAATAAACTTGAACGAATATGAGCACTGATTCGCAACCAGGGGTTACTTCTGCAGTAATCAGAGTCAACACAGACAGATTAGCAGAGAAAAGTTAGAAGAGAAAAGTTAACAACTGAATGCACTAGATAAGCAGTAGAGAGCCAAAGGGAATGCATAAGTAATTCTATAGAAAACTAGCAGAACAAAGTGAATAGATGCTTCAAACAACTAAAAATAATAGTATGGCTAACAGTTGAATCTGTTTCCCAATTGTATATCACAATTTGTTTGCTAACATTACAGATTGACAGTTGAAAGTTGAAACTAATTCATATGTTTTAAAGAAAAGAGCTCCAACCAAACTAACCAAAAACAATACATTTCAATTGGATGAAAAAAATATTTTCAGAATATCCAGTTTTATGTAATTAAGTGTTAAATAAGATCCAGTTAAAGCTGAGGTAAAATAAGCATGTCAGATTATCCTTTAGTTAGAGGATCTGAAACCTTAAAAGTGAGACAAGCTGCTCCCCTGATTGTGTTTCATGTCCTGCTATCGTACCTGTACAGCACTTTGGTTCAACTCCTGTTGTGTTCAAATAAATTTGACTCGACTTGACAATAAAACCGTTACCTAGACAGATACTCAGGTGCAAGTAAAGAAGTAGTTATCAGCAGAGATTTCAAACTGTGCGCAGTGGGAAGAGTGTGAGTAAACGATTTCAAGACCTAGCCTATTTGTTTGAACTGATTTCCAGTTTCCTCTTTTGTGCACAGCCAATTTGGATTCTATGACAGCAATGAAAATGTCGTCGAAATGAGGAACCAGGAGGTAAGTGTCAAACTAATGTTCCTGTTTCCTGATCTGTTGTTACTGCAACTCTGTCAAACTTTCACTTGAGATATTTCTGCTTCGTCTACAAACCCCTCTTCATTTTTTATTTTCCATCATTCTGATTTTTAAATCCAAGTTTGTCCTTTTATTTTTCTCTCCCTCTGAAAGTTTTACAAGGAGGATACGTTTGGGCTGAAGACGCTGGACGATCGTGGCGATGTGTCGATTTGTGTTCGCGCTGGTGTGAAGCACACTCACTGGCACTCTGACTACACAGTGTTCAGCAGCTGCATTGAGAAGTGGCTCACATGAAAACCAGGTGATACGAGGTACTATCCAACTGAGGATCAATGCTGCTTACAGATGCTGTTACGCTTGTTTATGCTGTTTGTGCAAAAGAAGAAAAGAACAATTATTCTAACCGCTGCTTTTGTGATGCTCATGATCCCCACCATGGACGTCACATCACTCATTTGAGTGAAATTTGGCTAACTTTACTGATAACTAATGCTAGTGGGTAGATGTCCATGATCGTAGTTAGAAACCAGATTAATTCTAATAACTTTAAAGCTCATAGCATCATCAAGTCAATATTTGAACTCATCTCATAACTACTGACCTGCAAAACGAAGCAGGTTTCTTAACATTTGGATTTTTAGTGTAAATTAATCATTTTAAACATTTGTTTTGAGTCTGACTGAAAAAAAAGACAGAAAGAAAAACTTTCCCTGAATCTCTACAGCGGAGTGAGTGAGTGGAAAGTTAGCACGACCCACAGACGATAATGGGAAATACAGCAGGTTGAATTAACCAGAATTATCCTTTGACGGTGAACAAAGCTAAACATCAGCTGAACCTCTACAGCTCTCACAGTGTTTCTGTATTTACTCTCACCGCCAGAAGAGGGAGACAAGTTCCACACTGAAGGTTTAAATTATTCAAATGTATCCCTTTTTGAAACAACCCAATACATTTAGTTTCCAGTAGCATATCTATTTTTTAAGCAGATTTCAGATTGATTGAAACCCTGTTTGTTTTTGCTGTCTTCTGAACTAAAAATAAGTGTCTTTCATAATCAAATATTTGTAAAAACATCCTCAAATATTAGTGCAGTAGTCTGAGATGACTGTGAGCCATGCATGAGGGTGATGGTGGATCTATCGCTGCTCTCTGCTGGACGTTTGAGGTACTTTCTGTGAATTAAAACTCATGCACGCTGCCACAACAAATCCAACATGATGCAGAGTGTATTTTATGTGTATTAAAGTCTTTTGGCTGTTTGTTTAAATGTGACTTTTTTTGTTGTTAAAATTACACAATTTAGGTGTTTATTTCTCACATACCCATTTAAAAAGTTTAGTTTTTCCATAAGGCTCTGTCAGAACTAGTTATCTATATGCCTTTTGTGATGCCATACTCTGAATTATGATGCTAACTGCAATACTGTGAAATCTGGTTTGGCAGAAATCACTCTGCAATATAGTCCAGCATGTACTTCCTTTGTCAAACTTGGTATTGTTGCACGCTGTGTTAATGTATAAAGCACCTTTAGATATCTTACAGTCCTGTGCAGTGTTACAAAGTACAACCACAAACTGAAGTTAAATCTGAAGTTAATCTTGATAAAACAGAACACTTAAAACAATGTCAATTTTCTTTACTGACTGGATCAGACTTTTTAATTTGCTGTTTAGATCTGTTAGTTTTAAGATGTTTGTCCTGCTGCTGACTGCAGCATGAACATGTTGACCCTTTGCTCTTTACACATGATTAGATTAATGCAGCATCACGGGTTTGATCAATCAATTACACCAATTGATTTTCCTTAATGAAACGATTCACGGGTGCTGCATTACTGATTCTGAGGGAACATAAAAAGAGGAAATATATGTACTTATTTATATTTAGAAGAAAATGTAAAAAATCATCATCAGTTTCAAAAGATGTACTTTTTCATCAACTGTATCTTTTCATAAAAGACAAAAAATATCTAGAATATCTCATAATTGTGACTTATTAGCGATAATATTGTTAACAATTGATGTAACAAGACAAAAGCTGCTCATAAATAACTCAGAAATAAGATACAACATCATAACTGTTACTAATTATGACAAGAACAATGTATTTGGCTTAGTGGCACAAAATATGAAAGTGTCTCGAAATATTTGAGTATTTTAACTTCATGACCATATTTAAATTATTAATATAAT
>OMNN01024352.1:9290-20807 GCA_900302755.1 Chromis chromis
GCCACAATCCAGTGTGTTTTAGATGCTTCCCTCTTCCAACACACCTGATTCAAATGATCATATCGTTATCAGGCTTCTGCAGAGCTTGATGATGAGCTGATCATTTGCCACTATCCTGCATGTGTTGGAAGAGGGAGACATTTAAAACATGCAGGATAGTGGCCCTCGAGGACCAGGGTTGCCCATCCCTGATTTAGATAGAGAGCTGGTATTGTTGGACCAATATAACGTCCAGGGGTGTTACCAAGATGGTTGCCGAATGGTGAGACTTTGAATATACATATATAAACTTTAAAAAGCTCACACTGGCTCCTGTCCATGCATCTAATTTAAAATCTGTCAAATAAATTTGAAACACTGTTGAGCTAAAGCCAATTGTCCATCGTGTCCATGTGTTTCTAATGAAGACAAAGCAGTGTTGAAATATTAAAGATAAAAAACATTCGGACATCTTTTCTTTGCTTTTACGTGCAGGTTTGCTGTGTGAGACCTGAGATGCACCTACAGTAAGTGTCTGAAGATGTCCTGCTCTCTTGTTACTTAAACAAGAGGAGTATTTTTCATTCTCTACTTCCTCTGTTTTACTTTTCCACCGCATTCTCTCACTGGGTCAGTCACAATTCAGCTTGGGGCTGCTGACCAGCTCACACTGTTTATCACGATATAATGTATTGGCTCACAGTACATACAGAACCCGAACGCATCAGAGATTCTGAAATTGAGTTGCATTAAGGGAGCAGTGCGCCACCTCGTGTGATCTCATGGGGAAGCAGATGTGAACAAAATGGAGACTGTGCTGCAACGTGCTATAACAATAATAATAATTTGCAGTAAAACACAACAAAAGCTGGGGGCTAAACGAGTCAGAAAATGGATGATATGGTCAGCGTGGGTTGACTCTAGGTATCATTAGCATCAAGGACTAGGATATTTATTGTTGGTGGCATAATAATCGTAACCATCCAGATTTAAATCCCTAAATATCAAACATGTTTAATATTATCAGCCCCAATAAGTTCGAGAGGTTTAAGACTGGATCTGTAAATCTTTCACATGACACTAGGAGGAGCTTTATATACCAAACATCTGATGTGCAGAGTTCAACCATGCACTACAAGATTATCAATGTGTATCACTCCCAATTTGCGCTGCCAACATCTATTTTCTAATAATGACTCATAGCAAAAAAGCTGTTGCCAGCCTAAAAGTTGTCCAGTACACAGTGTCCTTATCTGGAGCTGCCTGGCTTTAGTTTCAGACCAAAAGAGATGCTTTTGTCTTGAGAAGAGGCCAGAACTGTTGTGATATAAGGGGGGCAGAGCACCACAGGGCCACAATCTGGTCAGAGAGAGATGTACTGTAAGAGGCTGGCACTCACTTGGCACTCGGTTGATGGCTCTCAGTGGTCTCAACACGCGGACCGTCCTCACCGCTGAAAAACTGATGTTCTGCAGGTTGGGTGAGTACTCCAACATCCTGGAACATAGGGAGAGGAAGAAGAAAAAACAACATGTAAATACAGCAATAACAAAGCAAATGCCTCCAATGCTTCTGCAGCTCACACAGCAGAACCTGCTCAATCATCTGGGAATAAAAACACAGAAAATGTGAAGGCAATATTGTGTAGCCAATTATATACTGCATGTATTACATGGTTTCCCACTCTCACTGGGCCGCTGGTAATTAATCCTCTCATGTACATTTACATTCTTGCCTGTAGAGATGACTGCAATGCATGTGTTCTGGCAAACAATATGCTTTCATTCCAACACTCATTGGACTGCAGCTAGGAGACCAGAAAGTTCCAGATACGCCACACACACACTCGCAGACACACACACTGCACTGCGTCTGTTTGTGCTTGTACATGGAGCGCGGCATTCACGCGATGTTTGTGCGCCTGACAAACACAAGCATATATTCACATGCACCCTCGCACAATCAACCTTCAAAGGAGCGGAGTTGGCATGTGCGCATCCCCCTTTGAGACGTCAAGAGCGGGTGAATCACTCGTCATTGAGCGGAGGATGTGGCATCCACGGCGCATAAAAGAGCAGCATCAGATCAGTCTGCCTCGTAACCTTGAGACGGCTCGCGCTCTGAACAGCCTCTCAGCAGCTCTTTAGAGGCCCTTTCAGGCTGTGATGGGAGGTTAGAAGGACGGCGCTTCGAGGAGAGAGCGAGACTGTGGAATGCCTGAAAAAACGTTTTTCTTGTTTCTTGATCAGTGTTTATCACCGTCTCTTCTTGCCGTCTCTGCTCGTGTGTGTGTGTGGAGCAGATGCCGAGCACATGTGCAGCTTGAAGGAGCGTGCAGATGAAGGAATTCCCTCCTCGAACCCACTCCAAGTCTGTCTGTCTGTCTGACAAATTCGCAACACATGTCGGACGGTGTATTCGTCTGTGAGGGCTTACGCGTTCGCCACCTTAAGTGCAAGAAACTCCCTTAATGGAACTATGAGTGTTCCCCTTAACACTTAATGGTGTCCCAGTATGAGCCTTTCTGGCTTGTTACGCAAAAAGCAGCACAAAATCGAAAACACACACACACACACACACACGAGTGTGTATGAGCACACCCAGAGCTGACAGATGGCTTGCAGGCCGGAGAGAGAAGGTAAATGGGTAAACAGTTAACAGATCTGCACCGAGATGCCCTCCCACCACCAGCAGGGAGACGGAAGGTTAACAGTACCTTCCAGCCCCTGGAAACAGACACTTCACATCAGCAGCTGTGTAATGTTCAGTAACGGCCGCTGTGGAGATTCAGGTCAAAAGGAATCAACTGGCACTTTCATGAAAGAGTAAAAAAACTCTTTGGCAGCACAAAAATGACAAAAATGGATACCGTACTGAAAATGTGATATTATGGGTGACATCATATACCACAGGAAGTAAAAAAAAAAACACCATTAAAGGTGCACACCACCGATATTACGCGTCAAAGTCAATTTAAAAGTCATGCAGCGTATTACCCAGCCTGTGAAAGTGGTGGTGTGATGTCATCCGTGGCTCTGGAGGAGCTTTGTTAAGTATGGGAAACTTACTCACAAGTAATCTCACTCTGTGCCCCGGGGCAGGAATGGCCTAAGGAAAAGATATTATTGAGTTGCACTCTGGGAAGTGTAGGATCCAGGTTTAAGGAGCTCCAGAGACTTTTCAGCCTCTACTGCATTGATTTGAACAACTCTCTCTTTTTTTATTCAGTCTCTCTTTTCTTGATCTTACAACTTAACAGAAGTGCAATACTGAGTCTCTGGAGTGCCCCTTTAAGTTCAGTTAAAGTTACAATCTCTGTTCTACAGATACATACACTGATGTGGTGGTTATCTGACACTGGCACAGAGACTAGAAGTAACTTGTGCTATGATTTGTGATAATAAACAATGACATACAAATGCTAAATCTTACAGGTGGAATGGTTATCTGCTCAGCTGATAAAATCAACAAAAAAAACAGCATTTACCATTTTCTAATGCTTTAGCCACTAAACAATCCCATGGTAAGAACAATCAGTATGCTCAATAACAAAAACAGTTGCTATTTTAATGTGAATACAGTCACTTAAAACACAATTATGAATTCAAGAGAAACATTATATGTCGCTATAGGAAAGGTAGAATGATACCATAGAAGATATAGCTTCATTCCAGACCACTGCATTGTAGGGCTGAATTGTTTGGGGAAAAAATCTATTTGCATTTTTTCAGACAGATATTGTTTTTGCATTTTGATTTGCTTTACATTTTTTTAATGTCAAGCTTCAGCTCAAAATTCAGATTGAAAATGTGATGAAGCAATACCACATTAGATACCATCCAAAGTATAACCAATACCTTTGACACGCTAGTTTGAATTCAGATGCGTTACATGACATATTTTCAAAACTGCAGTCTTTGCGATTTGCTAACAGCATTGTTTAAAATTGCGATTTTGATTTTAAGCCAGTTCAGCTGTACCACATTACTAATCAAGCCTCAGAATTTTTCTGCAACAGAAATAGCTTTGTGTTGTGCTCATTGGTGTCTGATTCCCTGTTTGCAAAAACAAATAATCCAATCAGATATGTGTAAGTGAGGTTAAGAGAGGGGATGTCATCTCAGTGTGCCAGAGCCAGAAAAATGGCCCCAAAATGGCAACAAGCATGTAGAGCAGCTGCAAAGCAGCTGTAGAGAGCTGTAGAGCTTTTTTTTTTTTTTACTACTTCTTCCTCACATGCAGTCTGTGTTTTTGTCACATCAGTGGTGCAGGGAATTTTTGTTGCATCTGGCCAAAACATGCAATAGTTCTATATTTCACATTACCAAAAAACATGTTTGTTTTTTTACTTTGTTACTGCTATGGGCATCTATGATGTTGACAAGACAAACAGTACTTGTAGGCTTAATAAAATACCATCAAGGAGGAAGCTGATTGGGCCCAAATTAATTCTACAGTCCAATATCTTCAACTAGAAGAAGGACAAGGGCTCCTGCAATATATGGTCTGACCTACATAAAGTTTAAGGCCTATGGGCCTGAAAAATGGAGTCAATGTGGAAGTGCCAAAAACTGCAGTTCCTCAAATGTCCACCTGACACGGGCTCCAAAAGCGAATCAGTTCCCACTGACCCTCATGTTAAAATATCCAACTTTATAGCAAAAATAAATACATTTACAGCCTGGTACAAGGAACAGTTTTGGTCTCTATAGCTAATTTCCCCATTCATGAAAACTGTACGGGGGTGACTTTTTTTCAATAACTCACCCATTTAATTTGTATTAAGACCTAAAGTTATTTATAATAAAGGGCGTGGCCACTTTGAGTGACAGGTGGGTGCCATCACAGAACAGTCAATGACCTCAGCTTCACTCCAATTCCCCCGCTTTGATCACTTTTAGATTGGCCGGGAGTTGGCAAGATGACGACGGGCTGGAGCCATCACACTGAGCTTTAAAACCAATATTCTAGAAAAGTTAAAGGGTGACGTAGTGGCAGGGTTCATCCATCTGTAGATGCAGTCAATGGCCCACACAGAGAGACAGAAGACACTGAGAGCCAAAATCCGAGCCAATTCCTCCACCAGTCAGAGTTTACTGCCAAGTGAACAAATACTCACTGTTTTAAAGTCTAAAGGCTGATTAGATTTTCTTCCCCTGCCCCTTTTGTATGACACTAATTGATAAATACAAAAACATTCAAACTATTACTTTTTAATGCATTCTCATTTTACTTTCAGTGTCTAAAATGTTTGCACAGTGCTGTACATCAGTCACTACTGATTAGTTAGGTCAAAATAACAAAATCATCCAAACAGAAAATGGCTTATATGAACAGAATGTCAGACTGAATAATGAAGCGAAAGCAAAATAGCAATAGAATCTGATTAGAAGGGTATAGGGCAGTTAGAGAATATACAATAAATTCACCATGATTACAGTGTTGAGTAGTATAGTCCCTATGGGAAATTTACGGCAACATTATCAGGATACCAATGGGAAAACTTATGTTTGAGTGCCACAGACAAAGCTATAAATCCCCGGAGCAATATAATACAAATATTAGGGTAATTTTTCGTCAGACGGAGTTACATAAACAAACTTAAAAGCGGATGATGAATGATGTCTGTTGAAAAACAGTCTATGCAAAAACACTTGCTGCCCCTGATGAGAGCCAGATGAAGTTCGGTGCGCTCAGTGAAAACTGACCCATCTCCCCTCATCTGGAATGAAGAAACAGCTGAGGAGAAATGGAGTGTATCAAACAAACGATGGAAAGCGGCAGGAAGTCGTGCGCTGGTTTTTTCGTCAGAGTCCGTGCCAGTGTTCATGATGCTGATACTGGGGAAGGGCAGCTAGAGGAGGACGCAGAAAATGAGAAGCAGGAGAGGACGGGGGAGGCCCAACCTTGGAGGGGGGCTTGCGTGAGGAGAGTTCCCAAACCAAAGCGGGCCTAAGCAAAAGGGGAGGGAGTCGAGGACGAAAAACAGTTTTACATCTTGTCGTACACGCTCTGATATGATAATTGTGCACATCTTGATGTAGAGAGATCCTCACAAGGACAAACTCACAGAAGAATGTAATGAGATTCATGTAAGTCATATATTAAAAAGCACACACACACACGCACGCATAAACACACACTGTTCTGGGCATGTAGACAGCTTGTGTCTTAGTTTGTCCTCTCCTATCGCAGAATGTGTGTGTTTGTGCCAGACCCATGAAGGATGGTATACATACAGCTTTCCAGTTACACCTCCTTCAAAACAAAGACAAGCTGGAAAAGGGGTGGACACACACACACTCACACACTAGACATAATGCCACCCAGGAAGTCCTATGATAGGAAAAGTACACAAGTCAGCTCAGGAACGTAGGAATGTTTAACCTGTCCTGTCCTCACCTGACCTTTATCTGTCTGCCTTTCCGCCTGGATCTGTCAGTCTGTCTGTTATCTGTCCGCCTCAGTCAGTGCATCCATCTGTCTTCCTGCAGCTACTGCACTGTTATAATGTTAAGTGGCCACCGGTCCCATATCTGACAGATGAATAAGGAGATGACTGATAGATGGGCCAAATGGCTAAATCAGGATGAAATCAGCGGTGAGACAGATCTAAAAGGAACCCCACCACTGTATATTATTTCATCATGTCCCTGGCTGGGTCTTCATCCGAGCATTTTTATGCAAATTATGATGGATAGACTGAGAAAAGCTGAATGGAAGTGACAAATTTTGATGGAGTCTCCTTAGTTTTCACGCTAGATTTGAGGCCGGGGTGTTTGTTTTATCAGTGAAGAATTTCAGTGATAAATAATGTCGGAAATGCATTTGCTGAATTACTGATTAGGCATTCTCGCTGCACAGTGCAGAAGAAGAATGGCTTTGGATATTCTGAAATACTTTATGTGAAGTTATTGCATTAGTAAAATATAGAATATGTAAAACAATAACTGCTGTACCCATTGATCACTCCATGTACATAGCTGATAATGACTATTTATATTATTTGTCTATTGAGCAGAGAAAAATTGGAGGTCTGATGTGAATCTAAAGTGCAGAGAAAGCTCCAGGATGTGTTTAGCCTGTCATGGCAGAAAGATAAAGGGTAATTTAAACAAAGGGGAAGACACAGTTGTTTCACTGCATAGTTGCACAAGTGACATTTAACAACACTATGGTTGTTCATTAAAATGCTACAGGCTATCTGTTCACATTTAACAGTGAAGAATCCATGTTTACTTGGTTTTGCTGTCCTTTCTTAAGGTCCAATATATTTGACTTTGCTCTAACAAGTAGACTAAGGAAGAATTTGACTTTTCCAGTCATACTGTACTAGTTGGTGCCCTCAGATGGGGTCGTACAGTGCTCAAATGAGTCCACATGAATTCTTGCGATATTTACAACCTTTCTCAAAATTCAGAGTTTGCAACTTGTGATATGTTTGGTAACGTTATAAGAAAAGGTGGCAGGCATGGATGGAGGTAGCTTCGGTCGATACGCAGTTAATATATTGTTATTTTAGTTGTATTTGTTTGTACAATTTTGTTCGTGAACGTATAAAGCCTGAGTAAAGTGTTGTGTTCCCAACGGTTTCATCTTTACATCATGCCGTTGTATTTTCTACACTGCATAACCTGCTCGTTAATGTGCTAAATGGTTAGCGTTGGTGGTTTCCGGACGCTATCAGCATGTAGCCATTGGATAGCAGCAGTGTTTTCAAAAGTTACGACCGATGTTAACACTTGAACCTCAAAAATTGTGCGTGCTAATCTCGTTTAAAGGCAGTGTACAACCTGAATGGTAACTATAATGCAATTTGCAACTGGGAAATTGGTAGTTATGGCAACTCCCATAATAACAGTAGCCTAATACCCAACATCTTTTTTTTGTTTCCTCACCTTAATATATAAAAAAAGATAAACACCCGCTAATTGTAATTTCTCTCTTTTAGCACAGATTTTTGTCCCATAATTTTTTTCAGGGGTAAATTCCATTACATGCTAGCACTTGCGGAAAACCAAGTTGCCAACTAGCTTGTAAACATGTCGCAAAAATTAACATTGACAAGTTCATATATTTCTGAAGTAGGTGGAGACAAAAAAAACTAAAAGAAGAGTGAACATTGAACTTACATTCACCAGGTTGCCAGAAACATGACACCAAATTAATGCTAATGCTAATGCTGCTCTGTCTGCTAGATGCATAAAGAGAAAAGAGCTTAGCTTTATCGATGTAGCCAAAAAGCCAAAATGTTTGTGAATTTTCCTTTCTGACTTTGAGTGGACATGGAAACTAATTTATAAAAGAACCTGAGGACTTTTAACTATATTGGTCTAGGTTTAGCTATAGCGTAGCATAAAGACTTGGAGCTGGGACACTGTCGGCCTTGACTTTTCAACAACTGGATAGCTATAAAAGTTTTGCTTTTTTTCTAACGAGGAAGATTGTTTAGCATTGTTAGCAACTGCTGTATTCTAAAGCACTAAATGGCAAACAGAAAACCGTTACCAACTAGCTAGTAAACATTTAGTGGCTAAAGAGCCACAATTTTCCTGAGCTGGTACAAAAACAGAGCTAAAAAGACAATGAATAACACAACTCCAAAAGAATGCTACACTAGCACATTAGCCATCCGCACTTTAGGCCATAATATGACAAATAACATGTCTGCTGTGTGAGTTTGGGCTTGTTATGGAGTTCTGCACCCCAGTGCAAAAATGAAAATGACAAAACTAGAACTAACATCTTTTATACTTGAGTACAGAGACAGGTGAGATGTGTTTAGCCTGAGATAGCGTGAAGACTGAAAAAGCATGGGGAGTGCTAGCGTGACAACTCAGAGGGTCACAAAAAGGCTTTTATCGTGTACATGCTCTGTACAAGCTTTTTTTTTATTCAAGTTTGCCCAAAGCAAAGTCAGATATTTTCATGTAGCAAAATGGAAATCTGCTGTCAACACCCAACTCCTAATATTCAGTTCATCCACAACTCCTCTGAAACTTATATTAATATTAATCGTCTTCACACTTCATTCCAGAATGTGTTGACCATAGTGAGAAAAAAAAAAGATGAAATGCTAGAATGAAAAAAAACATTACTTCCATGCAGAACTAGAAACAAATTTTGAAATATTTTGGAGGCTATTTCACTTCATTAAACATTTGCATACAAAACACCATCAGCCTGGAGTGAAAGCATCCATTAATGAAATATTGAATCACATTCATGACTAGGCCTACTGAATAATGCATTCAGGTAGCAATTACTTTCAGTTTTGGAGCTGGGTAAATTCCTGATTTAAGCTGTCAGACCGTGTCATGTGTTGAACCCCTACTGTGATTAGCCGCTACATGAGATAATGACTTTGTTATTAGATTATACTTATATACTGTAGTCCTCCTTCATATTCTGTGCTGTCATTTACATATTACAAACCAACCAGTCATCTGTCCTTTCCTCTGCTATTTCTTTAGTCACATATTGCTTGCTTTCGAGTCGTCTCCACTTCAGTGACAGGCAAGCTGTCACACTGGATGTTCCTCAGCAAATGAAAATATGAGTGATGGGTAGCTCTTGTGTGTGTGTGTGTGTGTGTTTAAGGGGTGGTTTTGATTGTAGTATTTATGAGCATCTGTGTATATAGTGCTAAAGTGGAAATTCACCAAGCCTTTTGTGAAAAGGTCCACTCAGGCCACAACATGGACAACAGCTAATAATGAAGTTAAAGCAAGTGCATGTAGAATTATTAGGCAGAAGTGAAGAGAGGAAACTACAGAGAACGGACAGATGGAGTGTTTTCGTGCTGAATCAGATTGAAACCCTTTCATCAGTAACCGTTTCTGCTAACAACCCACTCTGCTGCTTATCTAACCTAAATGTTAACCAACGTGCTCTTCACAGTCATGGTTCATGAATGAATATCTCTATTTCTCAGACTCGGTGGGGGTATTCTGTCCTTCTAACCCTCCAGCAACAGGTCAGAGATCTCAGCTACAGAAGTGCATAAAGATAGATATTAAATGTATTGCTGGTGGACACTTTGGAGTCAGTATGTACAAACTGGAAATTAACTTTCAGACTGCATTGTCATGCTCTTCGTTTAAAAGCTCAATAGGTAATAAGATGTCGCTCGCTTGGAACAGACAGAAGTAAGACACGAATAAAAACACCATTTATTTGGAAATAATGATATGTGCTTACTATCTCTCCCTTCAGTAAACCATTCGTTTGTTATCGGTGCAAACTGTACCGAAATGTTTTCCAAATGCGACAGCCGGTGTGTCTTTTCTCCATATAAAACAATCCAATTCAAACCCACTCTTCTCAGGTCAAAGAAAATCAAGCTCAACAAACCAATTTTCTTGTGAATTAGTTCATGCCTGAGGGATTTTCCTTCTGTTATCAAAAAATTACAAGCGTGCTATTTTTTGACAACTGCAGAGCCTGGTATCCTGCTGATCCCCTGGCCACTTGCAGTCAAACAGAAACTTTTTATTTAGACTGAGTGAGCATGAATATGCAATCGGCGTGTAAAATCTAGATAATCCTAAGGTGCAACATTTTGCTGAGCACTGTGCATGCAATCGAAGGTAGAAGAAGTAGAAGTTATCGACCCATCAGAGAGGGTGGCTGCCTAAAAATACTGCTGCAAAGAGAAACCCAACACATTTTTAATTTTATTGCCCAAATATATCCAGGTATGAAATCAATATATCATACTAATAGAACGCAACACTAAAACAATAAAAACAACCCCAGTCCCCCAGAAACATTATGTTATAAATAAAGGACTCTATAAAACAAAGACTGAGGAGCTGAGGAAGCACCGTCATGAATAAATGCAATGAGGAAACTAACAGAGCATTAAACACAGTTTCTTTACTGTGATAATCTTTTTGATCACAAATATTTTGGGCTAAGTGCAGTTCAAATAGGAAACCCGCTGATTTTAGACATCAAAGCCTCTTCACAGATCTTGTTAAGTACAACTGCATGTGTGAAAAAAATCTGTATAAAGAGTTTTGTAAATTGAGTCAGTGTGGGTTAAAGCTGTAGACTATAAGTCTGACTAGAACTGTGTGGCTCTGCTCGCCAGTTGAGTTGGACTTTACATCCATGTTTGTTCGGACTTGTATAATACATGCAGTGCAGATTTAGAAGGGATTTATTATAAAGTACTCTGTATACTTTTTGGTGAGGTGGAAGTTGTCACTATACTGACGTGTATTCAGTTCAATTCAATTCAATTTATTTGTATAGCCCAATATCACAACACAGTTGACTCACAGTGCTTTACAGAGCTCATCGAATTGATAAAAGCTCATTGAATTGATAAAAATTGGTGTATGATTCCAGTGAGTAACATGCTGTCTTCACTTACAGACTATGGATGTTGCTGCAAAGAAGAATTCTTTAAGTTTAACCTGGCAATATATAGGATCTATGCAATCAAGATTGATGTCACCAATTCAGTATCCAAACAAATGTGAAATATGGTAACAACTTCTCCTTCCATTCCTGAGTTATGGTTTTGTGTAA
>OMNN01024353.1:0-29264 GCA_900302755.1 Chromis chromis
GGTCTGGCACCAGGACGTTGGCAGTGGATCCTTTGGGTACTCTGGCTTGTGCAGTGGGGCCTCTGTCAATCCAACTTGTTCCACTGCATCCTGTTGATGCTGCAGAATGGGGTCTAGGAAGTTTGGAGGTCAAATCAACATCTTGGCCATTGTCATGTTCCTCAAGATGTTCCTGGTTGTTTGATGTTTTTGCCATGTGGTGGGGTGCATTTTCCTGCGGGGGTAGACCAGTGACATTTGGGATTGCCATTAGCATGAAGGAGTGTGTTTGTTCTGGGACAATGTTTATTTGGGTGTCTAAGTCTCATCAACACGGATGTTAAAATCCAAGGTTTTCCAGCAGAACACCACATAGTACCAATATGATCAATGTTATTCACTTCACCTGTCAGTGGTCATAATGTTGTGGCTGATTGGTGTAGAATAAAGGTGGTCATTCGGGACAGATTTGTATTGATTTGGAGTGACCCTTTTCTCTAAGGAGACAGGTGGACCTAAACCATTCCAGCAAAAAAACTAAATAAAACAAAAAGACAACCAAAAAACACTGGATCCCCTTACTGTACAGGTCAAATATTCTGACCTGTATCATTCCCAGGGTGTTTGCCACACAAATATGATGAACCATCTGACCATATCACTTGTTATGCACTGCAACCCTGCTATAATATCCCTTTCTCTGTTGACAGTCTGATCCCATCCTACATTGACAGAATTGTTCTTCTGTTTGTCCTCACATATCTCACTAATGCACAAGCATCACTGTCATCAAATGTGCGTTGTTGTCCACAATTTCCGACCCCATTTGCTGATGTCTTCCCCATCGATCTAAGCGCAGATGTCACTTTAGTCACTGTTCCTATTGACTGAAGCTCCTGCCATCTGTGCCCCAACACTGAGCCCTCTTCTGAACTCACTTAGATCTTTTCCTCCTGTCATCTTCATACATAATCAGAAATCAACTAGGCCTCGTCGGCAGTTTAATTCATTCCACGAAGCGCGACTGAATGTTAACTGCCTAATTGTACCATTCAGTGCACCTGCATCTGCATTCATTGTGTTTCTCCGCTCATTTATTCAGGTTATCTCTGTATTATGTGTTGCAGTGCATGATTATTATAGATATAGTTGGAGTTGGAGCTGATCTTTCAGCCTTATCTAAGCCTCTTGTGTCACTTGAACTCGGAAAATGTAATAGTTTTCCTATTGAAGATTATGAACTGATCTGCTTTCCTGCACCTTTAAAGAATATTTGTATGTTTTTTAACAACCTTATTTTTGCACTTTCATTGTATTCATCTCAGTAACTACAGACTATTGTTTACATGCATGTTTCTAAGAGTTGATGAGTATTTCGCAAAGTTTTGTAATTATTTTTTAATGAGTAATATGTACGTGAGTAATAAAGAGGAACTGATCACTTGCGACATCGATTGCAGATTGAAAAAAATGTTTTTAATAAAGCATAAATGTGTGTAAAATCGCACCACGGTGAGTTCATTTGTGCATCACGCTCAAGTGTCTGTGCGTGTTTCCGTACTCCATTATGAATAATAATCAGAATGAGACACAATTTTACAGGTTATTAGCCAGGCTTACCCTGGCCTGACATTTTGCTGAGTGTAATTGTTTTTCATGTATTAAATTCATCTGCCGCTCACATTCCTTTTGTTTTTGCTTGCCGCCTCACGAGCAAAAGCATTCAGCAACGGAGAGGCAACATAAGGACCGGAGCTGAATCGACATAATGAAAGCAGAAAGTAGCTCCTCTGGGGGAAGTATCCTGATGATGGACATCTCAACGACATCACGAGCGACATCATTACTCCAGATGGATGGCGTTCGGCGTAAAGCAGTAGTTTGCTTGTGATGTGTGCAACGGCTGAAGTTTCCAGCATTATTAGATTAGGTGATTAGAAACGTTAATGGTCCCTGTGGGGAAACTGGTCCGGGATAAGAATTAAACAGAAAGTACTGGAGATAATAGTACATGCAATTTGTAAGAGAGAGCATAATGGTTAACAGATGAGCTTGTAGCTAGTTCATTAAAAAAGGATGGAGATGGGAGATAATAAAAAAAATAAAAAAGTTGGGGTACAGCAGGGGGGCACATCTGACGGGAGTTTAAAAGCTGCACCAATCCGTACATTTTTACACAAGCAAAGGATCAAACAACTCCTTTATTTCCATCGTATTGACAAGTCGACCGAGAATTATCAGCCAACTTTGCAGCTCCTCTCACTTCCTATAAAACCTTTTAATCTCTTTCAGCTCATTAATTTTGTTTTAAGGCCTCTGACTTTACTGTTTAGTTCTGCGTCTTAGTTTGACAAAAAAGTAACTAATTACCACCAGCAGCAGCAGGCAGCTGGTTTTAAAAGAAGAAAAAAAAGTAATTGTGTTGCACCAAATGGCACATAGACAAAGTCAAACCCTAACTAAAGCTAAGCTAAAGCAAAAGAATATGAAAATTAGACTTATGTTGTTTAAATGGCCGGAAACAGGACTGAGTGCTGATGTTGTTGCCTGGCTGCTGGATGCATTAACTAAGCAACTGTTTGCAAAAATGTACAACAGTATGAATACATTATGTATATACACCGATCAGTCACAACATTATGACCACTGACAGGTGAGGTGAATAACATTGATCATATTGGTACTATGTGCTGTTCTGCTTCAAAACCTTGGATTTTGACATCCGTGTTGATGAGACTTAGACACCCATATAAACACTGTCCCAGAATAAGCACACTCCCTCATGCAAATGGAAATCCCAAATGTTACTGGTTTGGTGGACAGAGGCCCCACTGCACAAGCCAGAGTACCCAAAGGATCCATTGCCAACGTCCTGGGGTCAGACCCCATAGGACACCCTGAGAGGTCCTCTTGGTCAATCAACCATCAATGGTTCAGAACATTTATGATCACATAAGGGGGACCAACACAATATTAGGCAGGTGGTCATGATGTTATGCCTTATCGGTGTATCTTATAATGTAGCTGGAAATGATTCACTGCAATGCTGTTGCGGGATGAATGTGGTTTTTAATGTGGCTTCTTAACTGCAAGAAAGACAGATATCATGCATTAACATGTCACCTGAGAATATGCAATCATCTGCAAACTGCTGTTGAATGAGGGTTTTCTCCGGCACACAATTTCTACTGTAAATGTAAGAATATGTCGGACGTAAATAAACTTCCTGAGCTGCCTCGGTTTCATGCTGGCCCAATCACAAAAGTGTGTTGTAATCATGATTTCAGAGGTCACAATAAGGGAACTGATTGCAGGCAAACAGTTTGTCCCACTAGGCTCACGTGTATTTTGAGTATGTCGACTGATTTGAATGTGATTTTATGTTAGTATATCGTTCTGAACCTCTTGAACAAAAATCAAATGTAAACCTTTGAGGAGGAAGTTTGAGAACCCATGGAGTAGTGTTTTAAGGTTTTGACACTGCTCACAAGCGGTAGAAAAATTATTTCTATCAGTAGGAAGCAGTTCCAATGGAAATTAAAGAGATCTATGGATATCTAGGGTGATATACATAGTAAAGAAACATTCTGCTGGACCAAACAGCATTTTGGAACTCAGTGTGGCCATCAGCATCTTGGCAGTCCTGACTTCTAATAACTCCTTACTATTCCAAAAAAGAGCAAAAAGATGGAGTGTGAGTGGAGCTGAGGTCCTGAATTATGCATAACTTGAAGCACATTTTTAAAGGGTAAGTTATATAAAATGTCACCCCTTGTACAGTTGTTATCAATGTAAATCAGCTACAGAGACCAAATCCGTTCTTTATATCACGTTGTAAATATGTTTATTTCAGCTGTAACGTTGGACATTTTAACATGGGGTTCTATGGGGACTGACTGTCTTTTATAGGCAGCCTCTAGTGGTCAATCGAGGAATTGCAGCTCTTGGCACTTCAGCATTGACCTTATTAGTTTTTTTTGTTGTTTTTTTTTGCAATACAAAACAGGTGGAGGTAGAAAAGAAGTTCACATTTATTATATATGTTATTTTTTTTCATTTTTTAACTCAGAATTTGGTGTGAAAGTCAAAAAAATATGAGCGTGAACCAGTGGACTTTAGTTTAAAAAAAAAAGAGATGTTCCAGAGATACCAGCCATAACTGGGGAAAAGTTTTTCCAATTTTGTTGTATTTTCCAATGCGGCAGAATTTTTTTTTTCTGTAACTTGACTAAACCAGCTCTTTAAAACAGCTGACGAGGGAAAAGAAGGCCATGAAACTTTATTTCGCCTGGAGAAGAGTTCGAGAAGAACTTGTTCCACTGTACTGGCTGTGCTCTACCAAACAGCAGCAGCCTCGAGCAAGTTCATCAAAGCTTTCAGGTCGGCTAACAGTTTATAGTCAAACTAAAGAACAAAATAAAGATTATGAAAATCCAAGGTTAATAAAGAACACAACAAAATGTACAACAACGCTTCACAGACTGTGTGATCTGTACCTGAATGTGCTTTTAAAGCAAAATTTAGGCATAAAAACCTGAGAAATTGATTGATCACTTCACAATTCTGTTTTAAAATCACCAATTCCTCCCTCCTAGTTATTTGTAGTAGCAGAGAATTTCTTCTGTTTAAATAAAAGTCAAAGTTAAAACCCCCCACACCCTTCTGTCCTCAGAAATAAGTGCAACTCTGAAAACATTACTTCTAAAATAAATGCCTGCCTTCCAAACCAAACTTGGCAAAAAGGTAATTATGTCTTCTTCTTTTTTTTTTTTCTTTTTTTTTTTGCAATTATAGATAACAGCAGTAAAAAAAAAGCCTCAGTGTGAAAGCTGCATGCAGATTAACTTTATAGTTAAGGCCGACTGCGGGTTTTTACTCTTTTTAAGGTTTAGAAAAATGAAAATGAGGGCAAAATAAACAATGTTTCTCCAGAGTAAAACATGTGCAGCCATTAAAAATGAACCAGGGGAGTGTTGCTCTGGATGTGTTTGTGTTGCACGCTGGGACTGAGATATAAATGTAAAAAAAAAAAAAGAGAGATTTTATTTTAGCCTCCACTGATTCGGAGGTTTAAACCAACGGAGGTGATTCACTGATGTATGACACTTTACTTTGAGAAATCTCCACTTTGCTTCAACTTCCCATCTCCAACTTCTCTCCAGGTCAATCACTAATGAGGCCAGAATTTTTAAAAAAATCAGTTGTTGAAGTCCCAATACTGCCATATACATTCTTCACTTCTAATTCTGGCTGGACAGCGAGGCTTAACCTCCAACAACCAGCCTTCCTTCCATATCAGATGCCTGCAAAAGCCCACAGAGGAGCCAAGCCACCCTCCTCCTCTTAATTAACTCCTCTGATGGCATCCAGGCCGGGTGGAGAGCCCATTTTAGCCAACGCTTGCCTCGTTAGAATGCTAAAAGCTTCATAATGTTGAATTTATGGTGCACAAACATCCATCTCTCCCCCCTCCTCCTACTCCCTGCCTTGAATTTAGCTCCTGGCAACGGCCCGTCCATCAGCGTGGTGGCATGGAAACTCAAGTGTTGCCGCAGAAAAACAAGCATTCAGGAGGGGACTCATTAGAGGTGTGAAAATGGAGCGGTGGAGCCGGACGATGGGAGGAATAAACAAGGTGAATGAGATGGATGACCTGAGTCACATGTTCGACTGATGGGTGACAGCTCCTTTGACAGTCATCCTGATTTTCCTCAATGTACCTCCTTTTAGCCACAATGGTGAACATGCTGAGGACGAATGGAGGTGGAACTCCAACAACAAGACGTGGTGTAAGTAAATCAAGTCTGTTCCTGCAGCTTCACAGCTCACATCTTCCCTAATAAGGTGTAAAAACTTAACCAAACATCGTAAAAAAATGAGTCTAAAGGTTAAGATGCAGATGTCACCTGTGGCACCATCTTCATTTAGCGCGTTTTGGCATTTAGCACCAAACACTAAGTCATCGGTTTTGCTCATCAGCTAAAGTACACATTTAAAAGTTGGCCCGCATGATGAAAACTCAGGAGCTCCCAAAAGGTGAGCGAAGCCAAGTGTGAGCAGAAAAAGGCACAATAATAAAACCGCCTGTTATTTCAGCACCATGGACAGCGACATGGAGTCATTAGAACACAGTGCAGGAGGTTTACTGATGGTTCAGAGCTGAAAATGGCCCAATAAATAAAAATGAATGGGTAAATAAATTTGTATTAATTGTAACTTTCAAAAAATAATAGAGAATATCTATATAAAAATGAATTTGTGTTGATTTAAATACAGTAAAACTAAAATTCTAATTAAAAAAAACCACAAATTGCTATAAAATGCTGATTTTTAAGGTAGACATTATATACAATTTTATTTCATTTTTACAGTTGAAATGTAAATTAACACTGTTTTCTCAGATTTTACTAGATACTAGAAAATCTGTAAAATAACAGTCCAAAAACAGATTTACCATTTTTCAGTGGCTAATACACACATTTCTTTTCAAATTACAGCAAAATATTTGCAAATTAATCCTATTTTTTGCTGATTTAAATTATATATTTTTTAAATAGTGTAATTTTATGGTCAAATGTAAAAGAACTGCTGTGATTTGTAAAAATACAGATTTTTGATGTGGACATTATTTACAGCTAGACCCATTTTTTTAGGCTTAACATGTACATGAATAATTTTTTCTGTGATACTACTAGTTATCATATGTAATTTGTTAAAACTATAAAATAACAGTAAATTGTTCAAAAAGGTTTAGGTCAAAACTGTTAAAAAATAAACTTATTATTATTATTATTTACAGTGCTGCCTTTTCAAGCAGTAGTTGACAGTATTTAAGGCTTTATTTATATTTAAGCACAGTGATTGTTCTACAAAGAGCCCATAAACCTCAGTTTGTGTCCTCAGTCAGCAGAGGTATACATACACATACGCCCACACGCACACACACACACGGATGCACGCACGCACACACACACACACACACACACACACGCACGCACGCACGCACGCACGCACGCACACACACACACACACACACTCTAAAAAGTAATTCAAGGGACCCTTTCCCTCCATTTAATTAAATGCATAGTTGCAAGATAAAAATTCCAACTTAATGATGTAGATAAACTTTTAAAGTTGCAAACATTTTTGATGTTGCATCCATTTAATATTGTATGTAATTTGAAAACAAATGAGTTCACTCACCGGCTTAACACCGGAGTAACTTAATTTTTTTAATTTGCAAACTTTGCCAACTAATTGAATTAAATTAAATAACAAAGAAATACAAGTTGGAACAACTTAATTTATATAACTTTATCAACTTTTTTTCAGTCCTTAATATACATAATTTTTCTTTTAAATAACAACAAACATCTGTAAAGTCCTGATGTTTTTTTTTTTTGCTGATTTCAATACAGTTTTAAAAAATAGTGTCATTTTATGGTCAAATGTAAAATAATGAATTACCATTTATAAATATATAGATTTAAGGTGTGGACATTCCTGACGGTTTTGCCCTCATGTTCTGATGATGTTCTGTTCTGACAGATCAGCTGCTTCACACAGATTCCAGGTTTATATGGTGGAATCATTTGTATTAAAGCATCAACGCTGTCAGGACATTTTTATTAAGAATATAACTGAAGAATACGCCCTTGTTCACAATAATTGATAAAGTCCAATATAGCAGATGATGGTGGACATGTCCCTGTCACCTGTGGAATATCTGTTCAAAATTTTAGTTCACAAGAAACACAACATATTCTCTGACTGACTGTAGTGCTGGGACGACTGCTTTGTCATTTCTTTTAAGAGTGAAACTGAAACTGTCTACTGTAATGGACATCATGCATCATGGTTATATTCTGGCCACCAGGGCCTTGTGAGAACACGATACTTAATATTGTGATTTAATCATTATCTGATAATATACAAAGTATGAAATTGTGAATTATTATACACAAAAAACAAATGTAAGTAATACAGTATGGAGGCTTTGTGGTTATATACGGTATATTAGTTAAAAGGTTTACCTGTAAGTAGTGGTTTCCATTAAGATACATGGAATTTTACTGCTATAAGCCAGCAGTCTCCACTTCTATAGCACAAACATACACCACACGTTCCAGTTTTATCTGTATCTACATTCTGAAGGTTTATTTACAGAGGGGCGTGTTCATATATCAGTTGTAGCCTGATTTATAGATTGTTTTATTCCTAAAAACAGAACAAAAATGGATTTTTGTCTGGTTGTAGACAGTATTTAGTGATTTATGGAGTGATAAAAATAGATATCCATAATTCCCTCAGTAGCATTTGACTCTAACATGTCAGCAGAAGAGTTTTGGAGATGAGTTTAGATTTCAATTCTCAAAATGTATGCAAATTGTAGCTCATTTGAATATTTCAATATAAAATTCCAGAATCCAAAAAACCCTTATCTTAATGTAAATAATTACCTGGGGGAGTTTCATGGTAATATCTAGTAATATTTTATTTTTATTTTATTTATGTATTTGTTTATTTGTTCGTTTGTTTATTATATGTGTATTTATTATTTATTTATTTGGGTGTTTATTTATTTATTTATTTGAGTGTTTCTTTATTTAGGTGTTTAATTATTTACTTATTTATTCATTTGTGGGTTTTTTCCCCTTTCACTTGTAGCATTTTGCAGTCTTTTTTAATCTTATGTTGCATGATGTCCACCTGTTGTGTGTTTCGCTCACAGTAAACGATTTTGAAAAACATCAATTTGGCCATGTTTTAAGTCTTATTCGCAAATACTCAAAAACCTTGAAAGAAAAATCTCACTGAGTTTAATAATAATAATAATTCATGCATGAAAAGGCTAAACTAACATATTCAACTAAGTGGATAGTGGATGGACAGAGGGGATGGCAGGTTAACAAGAGGGATGCATTTTGGTTATTTTGCCACGAAATAATGCACCAATTCTGATTTAACATTCCCATTAGCCATACACTGCCTTCTGTCTTTAAACTCTGACACCGCTTATAAGCATTTTCAACAAATATGACACTGTAAAGCCCTTTTAAATCGACATACGTTCAGCTGCATTGAATACATCTGAAGGATCAATAAAAAGAGCTGCACAGTGTTTCCTTCTATCTATGAAAACGAGTGGCAGCAGTAGCAGTGCTGCGCTTTTAGCTGTTTAAAGTAGAGTGCGCTGAGAAATGATTTAAGCTGATTATTTGTTTGAAATTCAAGGATTTCTTTTTGCAAATCGCGATCATTTAAACACGGGCCTGTAACCGTTGAGGTCAGACGTTCCGCCGTCTTTATGTAAAAGAGTTACGTAAGCGGCCTTCCGCACAATTCAAACTGAAAGGTTAAAAAATATGTGTTATCTAGCTTTGTGCGTGTTGCATTTATCTTTGTGCGGTAATACAGATACAGAGCTGACGGGTTCAAAAAGGCCTGCATTGCATTGTCCCATAAAAAAATCATGTAACTGACAAAAAAACCACTGCAGGCTTCATGTTGTCCCTGACGGATTGCACAACTGACAAAAATGACTGGAAAAGAGTCGCTGCCTGAAACAAGGGACAAAGTAAATGAGATTTGGGCTCGTGCATAAAAACTTCAGTGTGGTTATTTTAGGAGCATCAGAATAGCAAAGTCACTTCCTAAAAATCCTGGCTGCTGTAGTTTTGAGCGTTGACCTCAAACATAGTGTGTCCGAGATGGCTTTTTTTTTCTTTTTTTCCAGCTGTGAGGTAATTTGATGCAATAGTGGATTATCGTGGCAGCAGGACAGCAGAGGAGGAAACGTTTGAGTGAGCTGCAGTGAATCTGTGATGTAGAAAATGATGCCGAAGCTCGTAAAGCAACAGGATCAAGTTCCTGTGGATTTACCTGCTGGAGACCGGGATGCTGACTGGACAAAGCCTCCTGCAGGAGTCAGTCACTGATGGCTGATTTCATTGATGTGAATTGAAAGTACAGAGATTAATCATTTGTTAGGAGGATCTTCAGGTTTTAAATATAGACTGTATATGAAAACTTAAAGTACTGAAACAGGAGGAATTAGAGGCACATGAGATACAAGAATCGTTGCTTAATTAAAAGCAGTTAATTTGTAATTATTGTTGATTTTTATTAGACTTATAATCTGTAGCTGTCACATAGACTAAAAAGTGGTCATTGTGGTACCTTGTATTGTACTGCAAAAAATCATTTTACCATAACTATACAACCCTGTTCTAAACAGGCTGTTTTAGTGTCTGCAGCTTTTTCCTTCAGGAGGAAAACTCTCTCTGCATCTGTGTTCGACAGCACAGAGAAAAACATCAGACCGGGACTTTCTAACGCTTCTAATTTTCTCTCTAAACAATCATTTTACATGGAAATATTGCAGAATTCGCAGCACAGCAGTTGTTTTTAATTTGTGTATATGGCGAGTTTGTCAGACAATGTTGTGGTTATAAAATTACAGACCATTAAAGACCATCTTTTTGGAGAATTCAGCTGCATTAAAATTCAGTTTATGTGAGCACAGAGAGCCGAAGAAAAGCAAAAACATGTAAACACAAAATGAGTTTAGGTTGCACTGAAACACAACAAGAAAGTAATCCACCCAGTCCTTGTTTATTGGGTTCAAAATGCTCCTAAAGTTTCCTCCATCTTTTACTGTCCCTCAACATCACAGTTTCCACAGAGCTCTGAATTGAAGGCATACAGACAGAGCTAAGGGTAATGTTAGCCACATTAGCTGCATAATTGCTATTGTTGTGGTGATGTTAAAATAAAAGAGATCCACTGGGTGTTCAGTTGCTCAGATGCTGGGCATGCATGAAGACTCTTGAGTTCACTCTTGCAACCAACAGCAGAATATTTCATGTGCTTTGCTTGTAGATGAGACAATTTTGTGTTAGCAGAAACAGCTCTACAAAAAAGTAAATAAACCTGAATAACAACCACAAAACACAATAAAAACAAATGAGGGTGCAGCCTTGTGACTTTGGTATAGACCAATCCCATTAAAAGACAAAATCTAAAAAAAAAATACATTGGTCTATCTCCTAATATTTAGCTGGGGCTCTCAGCTCCAAGCCTGTACTGAATATGTAAATCTTTAAACTCTTTTTGAAAATGACAAAAAGATTTCCTGAAACAGATGGGAATTGTAGTTTTTTATTAAATGTGACACAAACAGGAGAAAATATAGCATTTTTTAAAGACTTTTTTAGGCTGCTACTAATACGCACAGCAGCGGGATTGATTCAAACAGTGCCTATGTTCATGGTAAATAAGGAACATGTCGCTCAGTGCAACCGTGTGTCTTATTTAGGAGTTTATAATAGTTTTTGGATAACAATTGAGCCTGATGGCGCTCAGGAATAAGATATTTCTGCAAAGCCAATACGTGTTAGCAGAATAAATGGGTGTAAGCGTTGCATTTTCCTAATGCAACTTCATTCTCCCTTCGAGCTCTGGATCTTGTGATAACCAGGAGGGCTGGTACCGATTAAACAGAACTTGATTTGACATGAGAGTAAATGAAAGCCTTCCGTTTGGATTCTATTATGTTCTCAACACAGGGGAGGAAGGAGGGGGTAGAAAATGCAGTTATTCCCTGCGATGAAACCAACTGTTGCCTTGCTTGTAACCAAGTTTCTCCAGCTCGGATATTTTTTTTGGCCTAATTGCTGCCGGTGGCTAAATCCTATCCATTTGCATCGATCTCCTTTGAAGAGAGATGCAGATGAGGTTAACGAGTGCGCTAATTATGCTCGCTCGGAGTGGGGAGCCTGCTGCAACTGCAACTTTGTGTGTATGTGTATATGGATATTTGAGATTTCAGGCTTGGGCATGGTGTTTGTTTTTTACTGTGCATAAAACTGACAAACCTGACATTAAGAAGAGGGTGAATTCATAGCATTGAAGAGCTTAATAAGAAGTATGGATGTGCTTTGATTGCATTGTTTCGAGCTGCAGAGTCAGAAACAAGCTGCAATTGAACTATTTTGCACAGAACAATATTTTCTGTGTTTGCATGGAGTACTATTGTGTATGTTTGTGTATACCTGAGGCTGTTTTGGTCCAGGGTATATGTGTGTGTCACTCTGCCAGCCAGTGTAATGGCAATGACTGGTGCTGTCTCCCCCAGCACACAATAGCCGGGACAACCAGACAAAATGTCACTCGACAGGCCTGTCTCTTCTATCTCTCTTAGCCTCCCCTTCCTCTCTCTCTCTATCTCCCCCCCTCATTCTTTCCTCTTTGCTGAAAGGGATGAAATGACATGGACGAGTGACGGAGCCGGAGCATGAAGAGCTGTGACACCGGGGCCACAATACGCACATTTGCGACTAAACATCTCGCAGACATGAAAGCGCCCTAACAGATAGATAATTGGCCGCGGTTGCAGCTTCTCAAAGCGAACTGAAGACAGCGAAGGGCTGCAACCATCAAAACACATCAAGGTTAATGGAGAATTTGAGAAATGTTGGGTTCTTTCTAAATCTCCATATCGGGGAGGGGTAAGAAGCATGGCATTCAGCAGGAGAAGCTTTCGGCACCAAAAAAAAAGGACCTTTCCTTGCAGGGGTAGCCGTCCTGTTTTTGATTTTTTTCCTGCTGTATTTTCACTTTGAGACAAGAGAAACTCATGTGACAGTGGAGGGTGACACTTGTGACATTTCAAACAGTATTACGATGCAGAGAGAGAGTTATTTCTTGAAGTAATCTCCGGGGTCTCGCTTCCACCTGCAGAGGCAAAACAAAGCAGGATCTTTATTTCTATGTTGACGAGACAGCCTGCCTTCCACTTTATTCGCCTTAAATTCTTTGGAGAGCAAAGATGCATTACCGCCAGATATATCTCGCTAACAAGAATACCAAATTGGATTTTCAAAACAACCCACGGCAGTACATTAAGCTGAGAGGAGATTCCAGGTGTTTTTAAATGTGCAAATGTATGGCACATTGTTGCAACTATTCTTGTTTTCTTTCTGCATGAAAGAGTCCTTCTTTGTCATTGTCATACAAAAAAAGGGTTGCACTAAGATGAAATAAAGTGTTACAGCAACTGTCGTGTAAATGTGCAGGCTGCATTTTGGAGTAAGTGCCCTCTCCGTTTCCCCGTAAAGCAAATAATGTTCTGCTTCACTGTTTTTTTGTTGTTGCGAGGGCTGGATGTGTCCTCGGACAGGAGCTCCATCACAACAAGACAGGCCAGGGGCGAACAATCTAAGGAGATCAGACACATACATGCGCACACTTCCGCTCAAACACGGCGAGGATTGGCGAAGACTGAAGCGGTCACCGGAGAGCAGAGGGAAGACAGGCAGGCGGGTCGGCTGAAGTGAGATGGATGTTGGCTCTTGGAGGAACCTCATGGCGCCGTGCTGCTGGGACTTAGAGATAATTTGCTGCTTGTCTGTGGAAACAAGATGTAAAGCCATACTTTATTGTTGTCCTTGCCTTCCCTTCTACCATGGGCTGGAATGAAAATGACCCCTGTGTGATTGGATTGTGTGCAAAGTGACCAAACATCCTTCTGCATACATGCAGGCGGCGCTGCAAATCATGCCAACAGGAAACATGCACGAGTGTATATGATGGAGCACGGAGGCACTGCACACAAACACTCACAGTGGCTACAGGTTCAGCTCACAGTTGACGATGACAGCTTTTGACTCGTTAGGCTTATTTTTAATTAGCTACATGGTCATTAAAATGTGTTAATTGTATGCATTGTGTTAATGCTGTGTCAAAGTCAGCTAAGGACGAGGCTCGGCGGAAACTGTGGTTTAGCGACTCCAGTAATGCAGTGTGACCCTGTGTAATTTCAAAATGATAATTGGAAGAAGTCCCCCTGCCCCCTCCGTGCATACACACACACACTCACATGCACACACTTCATCTATCCCCAAACTTTGGCACATGAGAAAGCAATACAGCTCCCCCTTTTGGCAGGATCTCTAAAGGGATTAGTGTGTTTTCATCAAAGGGTAACATCAGAATTAGCCCACAACACCTTCACAAAGCAGGAAAACACATCACACATTACGGGCAATTCTCCAAAGTGCAGAAATTCACCGGTGTTCCTTGAATCTGCACATAAATTGCAAAGTGCTGCACAGAAATGCGCCCTCTGCACCGCTGAGTTTATATCGCTCAATGCAATGTGGCAGTTTGGCGATTCAGAAAAAAAGGCAGCATAAACTCCTCTCTAAAGCTACGCAACCCCTCTGTGGAGGAAATTAATTATTCATACGAACGCATCACAATAGTAGGTATAATTCAGCCCTGCCTTGAATAATGCATTTTAGATGGGAGGTCTTCGGCTAAGCAAGCTGTAAAACATAAGAATGTTTAACTTTCTTTGCCATTTGCACGGTGAAGGTCAATGTGCACCAAGTGTAGCTACAACAGCATCAGATTTAACAAAAAAAAATGTTTTTGAATGTTTGCTCTTCAATTCTGTGCTTCAGTTCAACATAAAAGCTGTGAAAGTCAGCGGTGACCAGCAATAGGAGCATGAAAAGCCTACACTCACATGCACAGCCTCAAATAGGAAACCTAAAGGCATAACAATGACTGCTCAAGTGTCATGTCAGTGTCAGATCTGCTTGGTGGAGTTCGGAAATTTGCCCCTTGGGGCTGAAACTGTGGCACGACAGTCGCCATTTTGGTTCAAGCCTCCCAAACGGATGTGCCCGGAAGCTGGAAGCCCTGGAATGAACGCGGCTCCATACGAGAGCGGTGCGGCTTTCAAGAGCTCACAGGAGTGTCGTAATTAGGACAACACACGGGGCTCTCACAAATGTAGCCAAAAAGCGAGATTTTGTCCAAATTCAGATTAATAGTTTAAGTAATTGTTTCATAATCTTTGTTAGCATTTTAGCACATATGTTCTGTTTTAGCCTTGTTGTTTCTTTCTAATGTTATAGCTAACTCATAGGAAGCTCATAGCCTGAAACAAGCGATATCAGAGGACCGAGGGTATAAAGGACCGTGAAGGCAACATCGCTGTTATTCGTCTTCCGCTTGTCGGATAAACACAGTTACACAACATGAGCGCTTCTGTTGTGGTCCGAAGGTTAGCAGCTCTGTCCGGGGCCTCGGCGGTGGCAGCTGGGGCGTACGGAGCTCACGGTAGGGCTAAACATTAGCTTACTCTCCGCAGCTTTCTAATTCAGCGAAAAAGTAAACGGAGTCAGGAGGGGCTAGCATGCTAGCGCTTACCTTCACCAGACTCCATATCAAAATATGGCAATTAAAGGTATACCTCCTTACTACGCGGCTAGATGAAGCTAAATTACGAACATCTTGCTGTTTCTAATCTTTTATAGATTAATATTTAATTCGGCGTCCAAACTAACCACCAGGCAGCAGGTTATTTTTTGTAAAATACACAATTTCGTAATGAAGGTGACCTGCCTCCTGAGAGTGTCATGGTGGGTGAATGGGAAACATGCAGACAGCTAAGATCTTGAAACATTAGGGGCATATTTCATCCTGAAAAGTGCACAATTACTAAATTAATCTAACCCTAAGGTCATCCTACTTTGTTTCTTTGCTTCCACATTAATATCACAGTGTGTGCTGTCCAACTAGAACAGTAGTTTCCCAGTTGTTTGCTTTTTAATGAGTCTTATCTATGTTGATTTACAGTTTTAATCATGTGCAAATGTGTGCTTTGGAAATTAAATTTGTCATGCATGATGCACCTTGTGACAAAAACTCTTGAGAATCACTGAGCTACACCAGAGATGCCAGTTTAAGCCACCAGCTGGATTGAGATTGGTGCATCTTATAAGTTTATTTAATAGTAATTTGGGTGACCGACCATTTAAATCATCCAGTAGAAGAGATAGTGAAGAGAAAGAAGTCATCCATTAAATCCCATAACGCAATACCAAACAAATTTGCTGTCTGAGTTGCTGATAAAATAAAATAAAAAAACTGTTAATGTTTGGCCTAATGACAGCTGATAAAATTGTTTTCATCTTTTTTTTTCTATTTAAAATACTTTCTAATATCCACAGCCTACAAGCCTTGCCTTAGTGAATTAGCCAGCTAGCTCCCATCAGATAGCAGCGATGACAAGCCCTGTAACGGCTGTGCTCACACAAAATGTTAGAGTGCCAAAGTCAATCTGCTGCTTGAATAACACACAGGAACAAAAACATAGGCTACCTGCATGTTTGATCAGTGATATCATCTTATTTTGGAGGAGAATGATCAGAATGACAGACGAATTGATTCAGGGCTATACATATTATTTCAGATGCCCAGTGCCTATTATAACACTGGCCTTAATCACCAATCAGGCTTTGGAAACAACATTTGCATGAGGGAGTGTGCTTGTTCTGGGACAATGTTTATTTAGGTGTCTAGTCTCATCAACACGGATGTTAAAATCCAAGGTTTTCCATCAGAACACCACATAGTACCAATATGATCAATGTTATTCACTTCACCTGTCAGTGGTCATAATGTTGTGGCTGATCAGTGTATATCTGCTGATGTAAGGACTAAATTAAAATCCTGGCTTGGAGCAATGCAATTAGCAAACAGCAAAGGCTGCAATTCATGTGTTAAGCACACAAATGTAAAGATTATACTACGAATACAATCTAAATATCTGTCAGACAAATCACATAGAAGTATTTTACTTAAATCACTCAACCACAACACTTAGGCTTATAAGGAATTTGTAGATCCCTAATATAGGTAGGTGTAGGGGCTGAGAAGGTCTTGAAAGTTAACAGTAAAATTTTGTAAGTGCATGTAGACCCATATGGAAGTTGAGCCTTGATAATACTGCCCTGTAGTTGTTACTACATACTACTGTTTTGTTTCGAGTTCTGGTTTCATTCATGTGCCGTAAGTCTGCATGTGTGTTTTCACCACATAAACACTAGTGCTGTTGTAGAGTTGACACTCATAGACTTGGGCAGATGATGACATTTACATCAAGTGGATGCAGAAAGTGCAACAATGACCTTATATTATCATGTTTTCTTGAACCGATGATAATCTTGGCAGCAGCATTTTGAACCAACAAAGGGAAACTTGAGTAATACCCATGTATAGCACATTACATAAGTCTAGACTAGGCTGGTGTTCACAAGAACTACTGGAGGGCTCATGGGAGGTCATTAAACTTATCGTCACTGTGTGTCATATTCAGATCATGTGTGATTTATATGTAACATTTAATTTCACGTACTGCTCCATTTAATTTCTCTGTTCCATATTTCTCATTTTAGGCTTCAAAAACAGCGACCCTGATGACTACCAGAGAGTGGTATGTAACTGTTAAGAAACTCTTTGCACGTCGACATCAGGTGTAGGAGCAGATATAAAGTTTCAGACTCACCGCACACTGTCTAACTCCCCAAACCATTTACATTAAATGTGTAGATAACTATAAAATGACACTCCCCAAAATCTTGCAGGTTACATCTGAAGATGGACCTAGAGGACTATATTTAGAAAGCATCGTTCTTGTGTCTGGTTGGCGACCGCAGTACAACTCGAGTTTTCAAAGAATATACCTATAAATGCAGTACAATAATATTTAGACCTGCCTCAAAAACACTTTATTATAATGTCACAAGTATTGATTATAAGAGTAGTTTTCACACCGAAGAGGTTGAAAACATATACTCTAATGCATTTCACAGACCACAGTGTTATAATTATGAGGCTGCTGAGTGTCAGAGAGTCCAGAGTCAGTCAATGAATAGGAGAAATAATGGCCATCAGTAAGAAATGAATGTGTGGTGTGAAGAGAACCAGTAGAGAACAGGGCAGATGTCTTATTCAGTGACCGATGTTGGATAACAAGCGCTAACGTGTGCTAAATCTCCGTATCAAAAGGTTTGCTGTCACAAATCAGGATGTAACACATCTACTTTTGGCTGTTTATTACTGGAGTATTGATAATAACTCATAGCTGGTATCAGTCATATCTGGTTTGTCTAATATAAATCAACTCTGTGTTTTATGTTGCCACATGAGGGAGAGAGAGAGCTGACTCATTTAGAAGTTTGGAAACATGAAAGAGTTGCAGCTTGCACAATCTTAAAATGTAAAGTAATTAACAAAAAAAAAGACCAACTTTCTAAATCCAGAATCATTACGTCCCACTTCTGCACAGTGCGCTGAGGCAGAAACGACTACTTCTACAATTTAATTTAGCAGACGCTTCCATCCAAAGCGATGTACATAGGTAGGTAGGCGGGGCAGCACTAAGGACCTTGCCTAAGGGTCCTCACTGGATACCTGCGCCCTGACCGGGATTTGAACCACTGATCTCCTATGCCAAGGTCTGGGGTGATATGATAGAAAAACAGCTTTCAGAGTGCTCAAAAAGTCTCCTCTTTCATCTGAGTTGCTGCTGTCCTCTCTCAAAAAACATAAAATCTTGCAATAAGTTTTCAAACAATCATTTACTAGTAACATTAAGTATAAATTTAGAAAAAAAGTCAACCTGCAAGTTGCTTTTTAAGCGTTCATTTTCTAGTAATTCATCTATTTAATGTAAACGTTTTAAAGCTGCTACTAGTACTGTTTACGGAAAAACTGGAAACTGTCGACGGTTTAGCACCAAGGTGTTGCAGGTAAATGTATTTTTGCAGGTTCGACAGTGTGCAGGAATCTGTTTACAACTTTTGATATGTCTCCAAAAACAGTTTCTGCTTGAGTGAACTTGCTACTGATCATGATCTTGATCTGTAGCTTATTTACTCACTGCAAGCTAAAAAGTTGCTTGTAAGGTTGTTTTTCTCACTTGTTGAATTGCACTATTGATCTGGAAACTTTCTTGGCCTCAAAAAAATAGGAAAAGGTTTCTCTTTCAGAGTAAGATCTGTCCCTTTTGTGATTAGAGAACTTGGCCTAATTGATGAAAATGGTGTAATAGGTGTCTGATGGCAGCCCTTCTGCATTAGTGGCTCATTACATATCCTCTTATAATCCATTTACACTCCATAATAGTCGTCCTTTTCAGGCCTTTCCAGAAAATGTTTGATTGACTGAACTGAAGACTGATTGGAGAGGCCTGGATTCTTCTGAAAGCTCTGCCTTTGTGTATGTGCCTTTTCCAGCTGTTTGAAACTGCCAACAAGTACCATTTTTACCACAGCCTGGCCCTGCTGGGAGCTGCCCACTCTGGCAAACCTGCTGTGGTGAGTATGGACGCCTAATACCATCTCTCAGGGCTGGAGGCACTTAAGTATGCCTTAAAATGGAGCCAGTGTGTTAGTGTCACTCTGATCTTTTCTGTCCTTCTGGCCATAATTACAGAAGATGCTGTTGTGAATTGAATGAACTGTGCCTTATAAGTAGCAATGGAAACTTTTAAAAACTTTTGTGGGACTATGGAAAGACATGTTGTCATGAAAATTGCAGAAGAATCAGCCCATTACCATCTTTATCCAGTCTCATCAGGATCTCTTAATTTGCATGTTTAGTAGTTGTTTTTTAACCCTAACAATGAAAGTGGCAATCTGTCTGAAATCACTATGGTTTGTCAAATGAGGCACCACCGATGAGATTATAATAAAGTCCTTGCATGTACAGTGAAGTTGCCATACAAAATCACAAGCAGCGCACAGTAAGTAATGCATGATCCATCACCCAGCAGTTATCTCTCTCAGAAGACAATATTCGAATTTTCCTTTCATGTGTGGTGACGTCAGATTGTTACGGAGGCACATGCTAACAGTCAACTGACTGATGGCGACACTGTTTGGGTCACTGGAAAGTGAGGCTCAAACGTACATCAGCAACAGCTTGTTAATGTGGTTGAGTTCCCAAATTTTAAATAATTCCATTTCCAAAAGGATCATTACTAAATCTTTATTTCGATTTTGCTCATCAGTTTCTAAACAAATTTCACAACGCTAGTTTCAAATAAAGAGTGTACTGCAAACACCTAACTTAAATCTCCAGCTATCCGTCTGCACCATTAAGGCCAATTTATGCTTTCCTTGTCCATGTCCACAAGGGTATGTGTGACATAAACTTTCTCATCCACCTAAATCTGCAAGAATCTGTGCAGACCGTCCGCATGCATCACTAAATAAGTGACTGCGCAGAATGTCGGCACTCTGCACCGACTGAGCATGTGCCAGGAAAACAAGCAATGCTTAAAACAAATGTTTAATATAAGGAGAGACAGTGCGAGGAGATTCTCTGTCATCCATAACTAAAAATTCATCACTAATGGAGCTGAAATTGAAATTGTCGTTGCTGGACTTTGTAGGTGCTTTGATTTGTGCATGCTTTCCAGTGATTAAGCCCAAACACGGTAGGGTGAGTTCTAAATTCTCCTCCAGATATCCTGTGCTATGGCCGCCCACTGTGCTCGGCACACCTCAGAACTATTCACTGACATGAACTACATCCCAATCTGTAAGCCTGAAAATCACCCCGTGCACTTGTCTAAATAAACTTTGAATCTAGCATTATTCTTATTTAACCTACTCTGCTCACGACAATCATCTTAATTTATTAAATGCTGCCACAAAATGCATTACGAGGACGAGTTCGGAGTTGCAAAATATTTAAGAAACCAGAAAACAGACCACTGTCACCTGGGTTACGATGACTTTATCCAGTTCTGTGTTTCTAGTAGAGTTTCACACAACTCTGCTGTGAAGAATGCAGAAGGACTCTGTAGTAATATGACATGAACAGAGAATTCATATTATATTAGCACACCTCGCTGGTCTGATAATGTTATTTTAGGCTGGCCGGTAATATGAGAAAATTGGATATGTGCAAAGATGGGGGAGTAGATTAATATGGAATTTGTTTCGGAGGGAAATCGATGCACAAATAGGATTGCAAATTTGTGTAAGCCTCGTGTTTATTAGATTAATTGATGAACTCGACCTGTTGCAGTTGGAAATGTATGAAAGCTGGTTATCAAGCAAGCAGAGAGATTAAAAAAGATCCTTTTTAAAACAGCAGAAACGGAATTGAATGGAGACCAAAGTGCTGGTAAATGGTTAAATCGCCAGTTTTCTGACACAACAAGTGGCAGCCGTTTGAATGCGAATTTCACCAAATGCACTGAAAATGTACTTTCAGAATCGCTCCGTGCATGAATATTCTTTTAAACAGTGTTAAATAACATCCAATTTGAAATAATTTTCAAAAATCCTTGGAAAATGGTGAGAGGTGCAATTGAAGGGGCACTTCAGCTTCTCTGACAGCGCTGTGGAGGCTGAAAAGGTTGCCGTGCTCCAAACCGAATGAAATATGGTGCATTGTCAGAGTTAAAATGATGTTTTGAAGCCAAAGTGGAGGCAAACATTCGGCCTTGACTGCTGGAAGGTTTGGACAGGCTGATTCACCATCCCCGACTCACTTTGCATCTTTTCTGCAGCGTTACGTGACTGGAGGCGGGCTGCATATTTTCACTTTACATCCACAGAGTTATGTGTACGTCTTGATTTAGGGAACCTTTCTGTGTGCTTCCACCATCTTTGCACAGCTGTAACCTTACGGATTTAAAATGCTGTTTCTCGACAGGCCGGCACCCTCCTGATAGCGGGCATGGGGATGTTCTGCGGCTCTTTGTACCACCAGGCTCTGACGGGGGACCCCGGCCTCCGCAAAGTGGCTCCCATGGGGGGCATGGCTATGATCGTCGGCTGGCTGGCCATGATTCTCTGAACTGTGACAGCTCACATCTTCTCCAAGGGGCCACTGTGTGACACTAAACTGTCAGACTGCTAATGGATGAACTGGAGAGCTTGTAAGAGTTTGGCTGAGGGGCAGTGCCGAGTTATAATGTCACCCATCCAACCGCCGCCTGCCTTGGGTTGTGGGTGTCACCAGGAGATAAGGTCACAACAGGATTATCACTTTTCTACAGTTTCTGACTGTTTCTGACTGAGGCCCTTTGACTAGTTAGAAGAAGCTTCAAAATTAGTTGTGGAATGTTTCTATTTTTAATGGCATGTCCATGTCGCACTGGGAAAGAAAGTCACTAATAATCTGACAGATTTCAATAATCAAGTACAGTCTTGTGATTCTTTTATTTTTACTGTATTTTCCCCTACTGCAGCAACTACAGTTGATATATTTCTGTATATTTAAACAGCGTAGGTGACCAAATAGAGTAAAAATAAAAAACTGAATGTGAAGGAGTTCAACTGAAATAAATATTTTTTATTACGCAAATTCTGTGTTGCTGTTCATTGTCCCCAGAGGATGAATCTTAGTGTTACTGGCCATCCGCTTTCCTTTAGCCATCATGAGGTGGAGAGTTGTGGCTTTCTTGTGAAATAACTCAACAACTACTGTATGAGTTGCCATACAAATTAGCACAGATATTCAGGGTCTACAGACCATAAATCCAATATTGATCCACCAAATTCTCTGTTATTGGCACAGGTGGTCGCCGTTTTAATTTACTTTTGAGTGTTTTTTCAAATTTGCAATGTACTCTTAGGTATGTATTACACCATGTGATCTTCTGTTAAACTTAAAATTATAGTTCTCTGCTGAGTAGGCCAACAATTTGAATTCATTTCCAAACCTTTCATTAGGATTTTTGTAACCAATACAGCTCTCTGATTGCAAATAGGCTCATGAATACCATGAGAGACAGACAAAAAACACAACAAAGACGCTGCTACAGGCACAACTTTGGGGAGGTGACCACTGACCAACCAACCAAATTAAGATAGACTTGGGAAAATCAGCTCCTTCTGAAAATGAACAAAAAGTTCATGACAGCAAGTTCAAAGCTACAAAGGTTTAAAATAAATTCTAAATTCCTAACTGCCATACAAATTGCCTTTTGATCCATTTCTCATTCATCAGAGACAGGTGCTTTATTGAGGAAAGACTTCTTCATAGATCTCCCTTTTTCATTGAATGCCTGCTATTGATTAAAAAGTAACTAATACTAAGGCATTTTTGAGCAGAGTTTTCTTACCACATTCAAAAAAATGTTTGGGCTCAATAAAAACAATTATAAAACAGGTTGCATCAATCAGTTATGAGAACTCTAAAGATATTTTTGTTCAACTAACAAACTAAATTGAGTCAGTATTTCCTTTCCAATCGAAGGTTGTAAATTAGATTGTAAATTACCTCTGCCTGACTGTTTGTCAAACTTTTTAAGCTGATTATTCAGAAAAATTAAGTTGTTTCAACTAGCATTTCCACATTATTTAAAAAAGAATGTGTTATGTACTTAATTACCATAATTGTGAACACAAGTTTAAAAAATTAATTCGCTTCACTGTTTAACTGACATTGAGTCTTAAAATCCTGACCTCAAAGTGAAGAAAAAGTCATCAAACCAATGTAATGAAGTTACCTTAACTTGAATACAGTTTAAACCAACTAATGCAGAAATTTGAATTTAAATTGCACAAAATATTAAGTTGATGCAATTACTAACATTATTATATCAATGCAACCTATCAAAATGTAAAGAGGTTAAGCTGAATCAGTAAATAACATTTCTATTTCCATCTTGTAACCATAAATTACTTCTTAGAGTACAGATTGTCAGTCCTATTTTCACTGCTGCATTTATGGATCAATGACGGCTCAATGGAGTTACAGCTTGTTATAATCCTGAAAGGCCAACTGATCACAATTGACTTCCACCAGTGCTACTTGAACCGGCGTCCTCTTGGAGTGGTTTTTCAGCAAAAGGTGGATAAATCCATAGGATTCACCACCTATGGCGGCTGAAGGAAATCATGTCTCTTGCAGTGCTGAATGTCTTCATCGCCTCAAGCATTTGCTCCTCTAAGTGGCTGAACACAAAGGAGTTCATTACCAATGGCCTCCCCTTAGCCAGGGCCATGTTCCAACCACTCCGCATTCAAATTGAAAGTGAAATCCATTGAAACACTAATTCTCCTTCCTGACTGTAGGCCCACGAATGGGGACCTTTAGAAAATAGCTGTATAAATCTCCGGGTCAATTTGCTGGGGTCGGCACATAAGCCGAGGCTCTGCTCAGAAGAGAAGGCGCTATTGACCGAATGCATCGCCAATGAGCTCTTGATCACGACTCATAAAGCCCTCATTAGAATTATGTAGCTGCTGGGAAGTCTTCTGCTTTTCCAGGACCAAGTAATCACACATAGAGAAAAGCTCTGACACCCAGTCACACATCCCCGACTCCCAGCTTTCAAATTTATAGGAGACACCTGACTGAAAGTTACAGGGTGTTCCGCTCTGTTTGATGCATATTTGAAGCGCTGTCATCAAATTTTCAGCCGCTTGTTAAATACTTGAGTGGGAAATCGCGTGATTCTCTGACAAGATGTGAGCAGTCTTATTTTATTACTGCTTTTTTTTCCTCGTCTCTGTAGCTGACACTCACATGTGTGGATCCTGTTGCTGCCAGCACAGCACCTCAGTGTTAAAATCCATTAACTGGATCACAGCGTTCTGCTCTGGCAGGCCACATTTAATGTGTGAGCGCATGAGAGAGCGAGAAATGGAAAGTGAGATAAGGAGGGACTCTTGTGTCTGGGCCTTAATCTCCTTTACCATAACGTCCAGAGTGATTGGTCCTTTCACAGTGGATATGAGGAGTGCTCGTCATTTCTTTACATTGTTTTTCTACAGCACTCGGCTTACAATGTGCCATTCTTGAAATTGGTTGGTTTCCATATGTAAGTCATCATCTTAACTTTTGTTAATTTTACTGTCTACCCTCACACATACAATATATACTAAAATCATCACAATAGCATCAAGGTTCATTCTGGAAAACTACTGACTTTACCTTTCAGCAGATCCATTGCCATGACAACTCCACCAACTACACTCCATACACTTTGCTCACCAATTATTCCACTGTACACCGATCGACCACAGCATTAAAACCACTGAGAGGTGAAGTGAATAACATTGATTATCTCGTTACACTGGCACCTGTCAGGATATATTAGGCGGCAAGTGAACAGTCAGTCCTTGAAGTGTTGGAAGAATGGGATCTGAGGGCTGAACGGTTGGACGCCTGGGTCGGAGCATCTACAAAATGACAGGTCTTGTTGAGTGTTCCTGGTACGCAGTGGTTGGTACCTACCAAAGGTGGTCTAAGGAAGGACAACTGGCAATGGGGTCATTGACATCCAAGGCTGCAGACTGTAGAGAAAAATTCTGAAAACCTCACCACTAGCTGTGATAGATAGGTACTAGAACACAGTGCATTGCAGTTTGCTGTCCCTGCAGCTACAATGGGCATGTGAACATTAGACCTGGACAATGGAGCAATGGAGGAAGGTGGCCTGTGCGTCATTTACCAGGGGAAGAAGGCAACAAGATGCACAAAGTAAAGAAGGCAAGCGGGTGGAGGCGGTGCAACGCTTTTGGTAGTGTTCTGCTGGGTAACCTTGGGGCCTGGCAGCACCTACCTAAACATTAGGTGGCTTTCAGCTGCAGGAACCCGGGGCATGAATGTTTACAAGAACGGCCTTGTAGTAAGCCCTTTCAGGCTTTCTGTTTCCATTGCTGGTAGGTTCCAGCAGCTTTGATTGCAAGTCAAGTTTAAAAAATGGTAGTTACCCGACATAACTCCAGTTCTATGAGCACATAAGAAATAGAACAATGGGATGACAATGTGGAGAGGAGAAAACTGCATCAAGAGGGCACAAAAATGAACCTTGTTGTCCTCTCCGACTTTAACCATTCAGCTTCGAGACCCACAGAGTAGTGGTTTAAGGCTGCTCACAAGTACCTTCCATGGAGTAGGTACTTTTTTCTACCTGAAAATGACCCTGGAAGATGTTCTACAAGGACAGTTCTTGTGGATTGAATATGCACAAAGGTTCAGGCTTCCTTTAAACAGTTCTCAAGTTCTTGCATTGAAAATCAGCTATTGTTGCGAAACCACATACACCCCTTTATGGCAGCGGTATTCCATTACGGCAGTCGCCTCTCAGCAAAATAATGCGCCCTGTCAAACTGCAAAAATTGTTCAGGAAAAAGTTTGAGGAACATGAGAAAATATTGATTTTGCCTCCAAAGTCCCCAGATCTCAATCCAACAAAGCATCTGTGGGATGTGCAACAAGTCTGATCCATTGAGGTCCCACCTCACAACTAACCTCTGGACACCTTTAGAGGTCTGGTGGAGTCCATGCTTCAAAGCTATGTTGGATGAATGAGGGAGGACAATATATTATTAGGCAGTTGTTTCTGATCTGTATAGAAATCTGGAATCGGTGTGAAACAATTTTCTGTGCAGAAAAGCATTTTAGGTTTATGAGGCGACTCTAACATCCCATTGCCAAATCAGAAAATTAAATTGCCCACAGCCCGTCTCTCAGTTTGGAGACACATGTATCGACCGTGCTGTTGTGAGACGGACAGAGTTATTTAATAAAGTCAAAGAAACAGCTTGAGACAGCGCCGGAATGTGGATGTTTCAAAGTGTGAGAGGGATGTGATTTGGATGTCAGGATGAAGTGCTCAGCTCTGCTGGGCTCCGGCCCAGTTTAACCGCCGCTTACTCCTTCTTGCATGGTCACTCAGTTTTACTGCACTTGCCAGATTCTTTCTGTTTCTGAAAGGAAAAGTTTGACATTTTGGGAAATACACTCATTAACTTTCTGGCAAAGAGCTGGATAAAAGATCAATACCATGTTCATGAAATAGCAGCAACTTTTTGAGCTAGCCTAACATAAAGACCAGTAGCATTTTGAAACAGCCAGCCTGGCACTGTCTAATTCACCGAAAATCAGCCTATCGGATCTTCTTAAGCGTATTAATTATTAGGAATTAATTAACCGTATATTTAGTTTGTTTAATATGTACACAAACTAAAGTGTAAAAATCACAATTCACCATTTCACATGGATTCCGTGCCAGACTGTTTCTTGGCCAGACGCAGTAATCTCCTGGAGTCTCTGCTGGTCATCTGGCAACCGCTCAGAGCCAAGAAATACTTGGAAAGAGCCACGCTAGCTGTTTACCCACATCCAGTCTTTATTCTAAGCTCATCAGCTGCTGGCTGGGGCTTCATATTTAACAGATATGACAGAGGTATCAAAGTTCTTGTTGAACTCTGCCAGAAAAGTGAATAAGCATATTTCACAAAACTGTCAGACTGTTCTGATGACTGACTTAGCTGGTCCTCATAGCGGGAAAAGCACAGTTGCTGCTAATAGCATCATTGACAGCTCATTCAGTCAGTCATGAGGGTGTGACAGCAAACCAGCATGTACAACACCAGGACTCTGAAACTGAGGCAGATTTTCCAACTGTGATATATTAAAGTGTTCGTTTGTGGGTGCATCTGGGATGATTTACATGCATCCTATTAAAATGAAAACATATTAAATCTGCTGTGATTCAGTGCTGTAGAACAATAAAACACGAAGCTTGGCGAGAATGCTTTTTTAGGCATTGTATGCTGCTGCTGCTGCTGCTGTACAATCCACAGACCTAGAAAAGCAGGACGGTCGACGGAAAGTCTGTCTGGTTTTGCCTCAGTCTGTGCTGTTGTGAGCATCAGAGAAAAAAAGAAGCACAGACAGAAATGGTAGATATTGTTAATTATACCTCCAGGGACCCTCCCCTGCACTTCACAAGCGTTCCTCTGCCTTTATTCCTCCACTAAAGAATATATTATTTAGTCAAAAAAAACGCTCCCCCCTTTCCCCGTCTTGCCCTTTTCTCGTCTTACCCTGCAGAAGAATTTAATTACATCAGCTCCTTCTGTTGGGGGAAAAGGCTCCTTGTTCCATTGATTTCATGCTCCGAGTCTGTTTTGGTCAGAAATGAGGAGTGCGCGAGACTCATTGGTCATGAATGAGTAAGGTGATGGAGAGGTGATGCGGATGGATGTGCACTCTCCAGATCCTCCATCTAAAGACCTGAAAGAAACTCTTTGCCCAGGCCATCTTCCTTGATTACCCCGAGCTTCCTCCCTTTCATTCACACCGACCGCGGGGGACACACAAATACCTGACAACAGGCACACACAAGCAATATATTAAAGTGCATGCTTTATAATACACACCCCAGCGGTGCCAAATCCTCTCTTCGAGGCATCAATCAGGCCGCAGCGGCTTCGCACAGTGAAGCGGAATGACTGTAATGGCCGTCCCACGTCCCGCTTCCCCCCCTCTGACCTTTTCAAGCCACTTAAATGATGGTCAGCGCTATCACACCCTCAGATGGATGATTCCCCTCACTTCAATGGACACCGAGGCCTCATCACCACAGCTCCCCTTTTTTCGCGGCTTTAAACCCAATCATTTCACTTCAATCCGCTGCACGGGGGATGACGGCGATGCATCAGAGGGGCTAAAGCGACGACACCAGGGGGAACAGTCATTGTTAGCGCATCGCCATAACCACAATCAAGCAGCAGCCAGTCTCACAGAGTAATGGGAGTTATTATTAGCCAGCTGGGAGATGCTATAGAGGCAGCGGTCGGGATTATGTTGTGTAAATGATATTACATAAAGAGTCTTTTAATGACACTGTGAAAGGTTTACAACTGGGAATAAAAAGTAATAAATAAGCGTTTCTCCTGCAGGTGATCATAACACAGCGGCACAGTTATTAGACCACGACGCCGTTTTCTTAATTTTGCCTGGTGAAATGAAGCAATCAAGACGTGATTTAAGTGGAGATGTTCAGCTTTAATTTGAGGGGTTAACAAAAAATATTGCAGTAACCATTTAAGAATTATAAAGCCCTCCATTTTCACAACCTTAACTAGACAATCAGTTTAATGGTCAGGTGGGGCCTGACTTGTTATTTCACAATATACCAATCAGGCAAAACATTATGACCACCTGCCTAATACTGTGTTGGTCCCCCTTATGTGGTCAAAAATGCTCTGAACCATTGGGCATGGACAAGAGGACCTCTCAGGGTGTCCTATGGGGTCTGGCACCTGGATGTTGGCAGTGGATCCTTTGGCTACTCTGGCTTGTGCAGTGAGGCCTCTGTCAATCCAACTTGTTCCACTGCATCCTGTTGATGCTTGATCAGAATGGGGTCTAGGAAGTTTGGAGGTCAAATCAACATCTTGGGCCATTGTCATGTTCCTCAAGATGTTCCTGATTGTTTGATGTTTTTGCCATGTGGTGGGGTGCATTTTTCTGTGGGGGTAGGCCAGTAACATTTGGGTTTTCCATTTGCATGAGGGAGTGTGCTTGTTCTGGAACAATGTTTATTTGGGTGTCTAAGTCTCATCAACACGGATGTTAAAATCCAAGGTTTTCCAGCAGAACACCACATAGTACCAATATGATCAATGCTATTCACTTCACCTGTTAGTGGTCATAATGTTGTGCTC
>OMNN01024354.1:0-27783 GCA_900302755.1 Chromis chromis
CACACACACACACACACACACACACACACACACACACACACACACACACACACACACACACACACACACACACACACACACACACACACACACACAAAAAGAAAGCAACGAGTTCTGAAAACACACCCAGGTGACAATATTGCGTTTCAGAGATTGACTATTTTGCTTGACGGCGACGACGTGGTACAGCTGAGTAATTGTTGGTATAAAATGTGACAAGAGAGATATGCACGAGGTATGTTCCCAAATGCTGGACATGTTGCTGTTGTGAGACTGTAAGCATATGTGCGTGTGAGGTTCGCCCAAAAGGCCCTGGGTAGTCAGCGGGGATGTTTTAGGCATGTCTGCTAATAATATGCACAACCGAGCAGAAGGCGTTTTGTATTGGAAAGCACAGCCCGAGGAGCTGCAGTTGCTGATTTGATGTGTGCATCGCTTGTCGCCTGGCTGACCCAGATGCTGCCTCGATTCTTGACTCACACATATCTTCAAATGGCATCTGGATGACATCAGCACACACCAGGGATATCGCCACATACGTCAGAACTGAAACAATTAGCCGGTTAATCGATTAGTCAGGTAATTATCACAGCCATCTAACCAACAATTTGGTTCCACTGTAATGTGAAGATGTGTTTGCTTTTTCTCTGCTTCATATAATTCTGACTTTATCTGAAGTTTGTAGGCTATTAGTCAGACTGTGTAAGCAATTTTGAGGCGTCACAGGCCTTGTAGATTCAAGGAATGAGCAAACATCCCCAGGGAAAAACACATGCTTTTAGTCTTCAAACTAGGTAAGACTAAAGGCATCAAACGAAGGAAAGGCTTATTCTTGACCTCAGAAACAATTACTGACTAAACAGTCTTACCTCAAGGACGGTTTAGTAGCTGCTCTAACGATGTTGATCGTATCACACAAACAGTTTTTTGCACTTAAATTGTCAGCATTTAGAATAAAAGTGAAACTGTGCCAACAAATCAAGCTCGACTAATGTTTCAGTGAAAGTGAGTGAGTCTGGATAATAGCGACTTTAAAGCATGAAAAGTTCCATTAACCTTTAGAACCAGGAAGCCGATTTTCCCTCCATGTTGACTTTATGCACTGACAAATCTCATATAAGCCATGTTAAATACGTTGTTTAAATAACCTTCTGCAACTTAAAATCACGACTTCAATTTACTAAATGCTTAATGGGCTGTTTACTTAACTCATCCAATAAAGTTATTGATCCCTCGTAGCTTATTCACATAAACATGTTTAAGTTACTACATGATGGAGGCCATTATATGTCGTTTTATGTGTCCCAGAGGAGTCCGACGACCTTCGCTCTGATCAAAATATAAATTTGAAGGACACTTGGAAACCGCATCCATTAGTCAAGGCTATAGCTAATCTAGCAATTTTTTTTTTTATTATGAAGAAAGTGATCTGGATCCGTGCCAGAAATTAGTGTGTGCTTCCTTTGGCCAGGCTCCACCTCTCTCATCTAACAATATTCACAATCACAATCGGTTTTATTGCCATGTAGGATTTCACATTTGAGGAATTTGACTTGGTGTTTTGGTGCATACCGGTTAACACTAACAAATACAGCATACAGTATTAGTCACACTGGGCCATTTGCGAACGACTATGGTTCTTAGAGGTTAAGTTGTTGAATCTCCTGGGTAGAGACGAAAGGGTGGCATTGTAAATCGGAGGTGGTGTCGCAGACCTCCTCCCCTGTTGAGTTGGTTTTTCCACTTTTACATAGATGGCTTCCTTAACTCCTTTTTCAAACCATCTGTCCTCCCGGTCCAAAATATGTACATTGCTGTCTTCAAAGGATAAAATTCACAAAATAATATAAATCAAGAATTTCAATTGGGAGTTACTTTAACTTCGAGTTGTGCTGATGTATAATGATGTGATTTAAACCCACATTAAATAACCAGAATTAAAACTTCTCAAACTTAAGAAATTAAGTTAAATTCTGGCTTAAAGTTATTTGTTGCCTTGAGGTTTCTAAGTTTTCTAATCCATTTCTTTTTTACACTGTTGCCCAAATGTCATTTAAATGACAGATTTCCTTTTTCTTGACAGTGAATAGACTCATCAGTTGTCAGCTTACAGACAATGGGAAATCTGCTGTCAAAGATCAGATGATTGGAGTAAGAGGCTCCAAAACAACAAGTCAATGAACCATGAGTTGGGGTCATTTTGTCAACTGTTGTTTCCAGGGTAAAGGGGAAATAAATTAATTTAAGAATCCATCCAGCCATTATCTATACACCGCTTGATCCTCTGTAGGGTCACGGGAGGAGTCTATCCCAGCCGACTCGGGCGAAGGCAGGGACCCTGGACAGGTCGTCAGTCTATCACAGGGCTACACATAGAGACAAACAACCAAGCACGAGTGTGCGTACATTCACACCTATGGACAATTTAGGGAGAACATGCAAACTCCACACAGAAAGATCCCAGCCCGTAATTTAACCATCTACTACAATTTCTTGGAAAAGTGAGGAAGATCATGTGATTCTAGCTATTAAACAGACCATGTGGTGAAATTGTTTATATTTAACAACATTTTTTATTCTAACCAGGCATTTTACATTGACTCAAATACTCTTAATTCAATTCACCCTAATATAACCTCTGCAGGTACGCTGACATCTCATCACCGGGTCCTTGGCTGGTCCTTCACTTCACTTCCTCAACATGTGCTGTCACCAGTAGCTATGGCTAAAAAGCAATTCCAGGACCAGAGAGTGATGTATCCACTATTTCTAGCACACAATCACAACCCGATCCATGTCGTCCATCTCCAGGAAGTTAGGCAGGCAGGAGGTGCATGAAGAGAAACCACTCTCCTACATTACATCCATCCATCATGTAGCCCAGCCTCTGGCTGCAGAACAGGATCCTCACCTATCACTGGAATGAGTCAGCTGGCTGGACTTGTGTCATCTCAGCCATATGTCCATCTTCCACCCTCTTACTGTGAGGTGCGTGTGTGTGGAGAATGGTTGGAGTCATGGTGCAAAGGTCTGTGAGCGCATGCACAAGGGTATGTCTTTAGCTTAGTGAAGCCTGTGGACATTGCTCGGCCACTGGATACAGACGTTTAGTCCGTGATTTATCTGTATCTCTTTGAAGGCGCACACAGGGGGCCGCTCAATAAGCTGGGCAGATGCCCAGGGAGGAGAGGGCAGCCGCATCAGTCACTCACAGCAGATGAAAAGGTTTAGCCGCCAGACGCCAGAGAGCTGATATGAAGAGAATCAGAGGCGAAACCTCCCTACAACCGCTGAATGTCAACTGAATATTTACTTCGTGCTGTTCTCGAGGCTCTCTCTGATGGCCAGAATTTGTATTCTTCCAGTTGCACATTGCAGACGTTGGTTATGTTTAATAAATAATTCTTCCACATGACCGATGGACTGAGGGATTAGGGGGTGATGGGGGGGTGGGGCGAACTGGAGCGTATCAAAATGAACATCTGTGCGCTCTCTGCTGTTACGTGACGGATAGAAATGGAGTTTGACTGAGTCAGCCAACACGCCGTCTGCAAACACCGCAGAGTGTGTGGAGGGATCACCGAGTGTGTGTACCTGTGTGTACGTGTTTGCAGGTGAGTGTCAGAGAGGAGGTAAAGCACATGCATAACTACTCTGCAAATGTGTATTCAAACTGCTCCCTGTAGTGGCACAGAAAGAAGCAGTGACTACACGCCGGAAGGAAAACATACACATTTGTTAGATCCACAGCCAAATATCACAGTGATCCAGCGAAGCCCTGAGCCACTTTATTAGCATCTTGAAAATATAAGGGGCTTTCTGTCAGGAAAGTACAGTGCACATGGAGCGCATGGCAGAAACGACACCCAGCCTGAGCGGGTGAGTCATGGTGTTGTGTTGCTCTGGGAATGATCCAGCCAGAACTGATTTAATAGAGGCGAGTCCTCTCCCTGTTGATACATAGGTCTTTGTTATTAGTATGATGTCACAGAGATCGCTCGCCAGAGCATTCCACTGGGGGGGGTTGGGATTTTGTTAGATGATTCTTTCCATGTGTGTTGGTTCCAGCTGACACACTGAGATTTGTTCTCAATCACACTGGTATGCAGTCACACACAAACAAATAAAGGGTAGGTCACCATCTTGAGAGGTAAACCTTAAGGTGACCACACTCCGATAAAGGTTGTTGTTCCCACAAGGTAATTACATGCAGGTTTGCAAGAAACAATTCAAATGTATGGGTTTATATAAGCCTTTTAAGTTGGGAACATTATTTTGATGAGTTCTGTTGAAATAATAATGTTAGTAATTGCATCAACTTAATGATGTGTGTAATTTCAACTCAAATGTCTAAGGTAATCAACTAAACACTAAATTCAGGTTGCACTAACTTAATGAATTTGGCTTAATAGTTTAATTTTTCTTCACCATTAGTCCAAGATTTCAAGTCCCCTCCCTTATTCACTTAACATACACTATATTGCCAGAAGTATTAGGACATCTGCCTTTACACGCACATGAACTTTAATGACATCTCATTCTAAATCCGTAGGTTTCAATATGGAGTTGGCCCACCCTTTGCAGCTATAACAGCCTCAGCTCTTCTGGGAAGGCTTTCCTCAAGGTTTAGGAGTGTGTTTATGGGAGGTTTTGACCATTCTTCCAGAACCGCATTTGTGAGGTCAGGCACTGATGTTGGACCAGAAGGCCTGGCTCTCAGTCTCTGCTCTAATTCATCTGAAAGGTGTTCTATTGGGTTGAGGTCTCCAAAACTGGCTCATCCATGTCTTTATTGACCTGCTTTGTGCACTGATGCGCAGTCAAGTTGGAACAGGAAGGGGCCATCCCCAAACTGTTCCTACAAAGTTGGGAGCATGAAATTGTCCAAAATGTCTTGGTCTGCTGAAGCATTAAGAGTTCCTTTCACTGGAACTAAGGGGCCAAGCCCAACCCCTGAAAAACAACCCCACACCATAATCCCCCCTCCACCAAACTTTACACTTGGCACAATGCAGTCAGGCAAGTACCGTTCTCCTGGCAATCAATTATTTGGAGGGGCGTCTCCAAATAATACTATACTTTTGGCAATATAGTGTACCTGGATGATATCAAGACTGTGTGTTAGAGAGGATGTAGGCAGGAGCTACTAACTGTTGTCATCTTTACAACTTGTGTTCATGAATATGCAAATTAAGTACATGACACTGAAAAATTCCTTTTAAAGAAAGTGGAAAACTAGTTGGACAACTTCATTTTTATCTTTATGAAAAACATGTGTTTACGCTACCAATTACTAAGTAAACAGTAATTTGCAATAAACAATAGCTTTGATTGTAGAGGAATGGTTAACTCAGTGTAGCTCGTTGATTGAACATAATTTCATTACAAGTTGTCATAACAAACTGTTGCATTAATTTTGTTGTTATTCTTGAGCCCAAGCATTTGTTTTTTGAGTGCAGTAAGTATTGGACTTAGGAGCGAGCCAGATCCATGAGTACGTCTACAAAAATGACACTGACAAAGTGGACCAGCATGAACAAGAACAGATCCCCCGAACCTCCGAACACAACCTCGTCCGACAAAGTACACATGCACGCACGGAACCTCAGAAATGTTATTTCAGAGACACATTCAAATGTCAATAAATGCTTGAGGACATGATCACCCCTGACCACAAACACATTGACTCACTCCCACTGACTCACTCGATGATAATTATCTGGGCTATTTTTTTCCACAGATGCAATTCCGAAACAGCCAGCTGAAGATGTACAGCACAGCACGGGGACACGAGTGAACACGGCAGTGAGAATACAGTTAACCTTACACATGGCTAATGTAAGGTCAAGAATGTGGGAAGGAGGATGGGATGAAAATCAGGGAGAGGGTGAGATAGAAAAATGTGAATGGATGCACTGATGACCCTCAATATCACTCCATATGTAGCAGGAGCAGTGCTGTGTCCATCTTCAGCGTGGCCTTGCACATCTTGAGCTGGAGGTGTGCTGCGAGGAATTTGGAGAGAAGCATCCCTCGCCTCTTTTGTGCTCTCCTCACACACTCCTCGGCGTTTCTTTTGACAGCTGAAAGCTTTGCCTTCTCTTAGCGTCGAGAAGTATGTCTTGCTTTGAGACAAAACAGCCCTGCTCTTATGTTTCAAGTGCTATGAAAAACAAGTTTGGTGCTGGCAGCACTGAAGGAGAAGAGAAGGGAACAGCGTGACGGTGCGGAGCGATGGCTGCAAATCCACTTTAGTTTTAGCATTCTATTTGTTCACCTGCATTTTTTTTTAAAATCTTCAATCTCTGAACCTGCAGCAAGTTCTCCAGGAAATTATTGTGGTGTTGACTCGAGGTGGTGGTGGTGGGGGGGTTCTCTTAAAAGCCCTGAGAGTCTTCACAGACATTAGGCTTAATTACTCAAACAGGAAGACCCTTTATGGCGGCGCACATCCCGGCGAGAGGGAGGAGAATGAGGATACCATGCATTTCCGAAAGACAATGATAAATTTAATTAACTGTGAGATACAACTGCAGGGAAATTCATACCACTCTGCATGGTAATCCGCTTTCCCTGCGAATATTTCTGAACAGGATTATCAATGGAAGAAGGAGCAAAGAGCTGGCAGCAGGATGAGGACCGGGCTCTGTGGCAGCGAATCGTTCAGCGGATGCAGGGTTTCCCATTAGAGGACGACGCATGAGGGGCGGCTGCCAGCTGCCTGAGATGCTAGATTAGGTGAATCCTTATGAAGCACAATGAGAAGCTCTCACTCGCGTCACATTTGAGGAGGACTGGGGGCCAAATAGCGACAGCAACGAAGAAAATTCTCTTCCTTTGGCAAAGACCGAGGATTCTGTCTGGAAACACTGCGTTTGGCTGCAGCTGATGAAAAATATTCATCTGCCACAGTATCCTTAAATCATCAATTACCTCAACATACTAATTTGTGTTCGTGGTTGAACTGTGGGGGCGAGGTCAGCTGCAGTTACATCCTCGGGAAAGTATACTTAACACTCCACCATCCTCATACATATATATTATATTTATATACATGTATATATTAGCTTTGCACCTCAGGGGTTGCATCGCAGCTCACAGTGTGAATGACAAGTCTATCAGGAAGCATGCGTAAGCAGTCTATTCGAGCCGATGAAGAGACAGCATGCTTTTGCAGCGCAAACCTTAATTTTCAATTACAATAGTGGATTAATAGCAATCAGCACACCCAGGTGGTGCCTGTGATTAGCTAATCTACAGAAGCATGCATAATGACATCTGTTCCACTCTGCACCTCGTGCTAGCTTGCCCTGGTTAACATACTGTAGCGAGCAAAGGGACCGGGAGGGAAACGAGGAGGGGACAGGGTGGCGGGGGTATGTTTTCATGAGAAATAGTTTATCATGAAAGAGTTCTAAAATCAGATCAGGTTGGGTCGTCTGTTAACCTCACCATCCTCCTCGTCTGAAGCGGTATCCACAGTAAAGAGAGCAGAACAGAGAGAGGCAATTATAAGCCAAATTTACTCTGTTGGAATGGATTGACATCATACAGCATCTCGGCCTGCTCGGCCCCAGTAAAGCCCCCCTTGGGAAACGCCGGCACATGTGCAGAAATCAAACTTCGGCACTTCAAAGACATTCTGCCACTTAATCAAGGCAACACAAAGCCGGGCCAATGATGATTCTTTTTTTTCTCCCCCTTTTCAGACCATTTCACTCATAAGTGGACAGACAAAGTTAAACGCTCACAGCCAATCTTCTTAATAGGGAAGGAGGGAAAGCGGAGAGCAGGCACTAATTCAGAGGAATAAATACATTTTCAATTAGCCAGCAGAGGCGGTGAAGGAAACGCCATTACGGAGCAGTCCAGTTTTCATCAGGCGGCCTGGCTCGGATTGAGACATCGCTCATTGTTGTGTTAACGACTTTTAACTAATTGTCTCTAGTCCTCGGGGCGGCTATGACTTTGCTCGCCATCTTTGGATGAAATGCAACGAAACTATAGTGTATGTGCAAGGCCAGTGTAATTATCCCGGCGAAGAATTGGCAAGGCCTGGAGCTCTCTGTATTGTACAGTCCACTTCACCTTATTATTGTTACTTCTAAGACACCTAATGAGGTTTTTGACCCCATGACCTGTTCTATTTCAGAGTATAGTGGTGTTACACGAAAATGGAAAAACAGAACGGGACTGTCTCATTCATAAAATAACAAAAGAACTCAAAATGAAACAATATTTCTACTCCTTTTTATTCAAGGCCATTAACAAGTTGTATTTACTAGGTGTCAAAATACAAAGCCTTTAGAATTAATCAGTCAAATAAAACATAAATAACATGGGAAGCATGGCTGGAAATTACAATAGAAAGGTCTGATCACAATGAAAATCAAGATGGATGTGAGGAACCGAGAAATTATTCAGCAAGTCCAAAACCACTTTTTGGAAGGGGGCCAGGCAACATTGTTAAATAGGTCTGAAAGTTGCCCAGGACCTCAGAGGAATAGTTTATGAAGCTCATAAAGCTGGGGAGCGCTGGAAAAAGGAAGGCGCGCCTCAAGATTTGGGCCTCCATCAGTCAACAGTCAAGATATGGATTAAATGCTGTTTATCTCACAAAGAGATCAAAAGAGATAGAGAACACAGACCGCTCCTAGGGAAAATGTGGCTGTCTATTTCAAGTTTGCTTGAAGACTAACTGGGTTTTTATACTGCTTCCAAAACTAGTTTTCTGTTAACGAATGTAACTCTTAGAACAGAGGTACAGTTAAGAGGGAAAACATAGCATGTTCTACCAATACCAAGTCCACAAATACAGAGGGAGACGAATGACTTCCCAGTTCTTGCAAAACTATTCCATTTTAATAATGCAAAAGTGTTGTGTTAAACAGGGAAGTTAATTGGAAAACTAAAAGTGTACAGGCAGGCTTGCGGCTCTGTAAGCTGAATGCAAACATTAGCGTGCTAACAATGGTAATTCTATAATAAATCTGACTTGAACTTGGCAATGTTTACCATGTTCAACATCTCGGCATCAAATATTAGCGTGCTAACATTTGCTTTTTAACAGTAAACACAAAGTTCAGCTGAGGCTGACTGGAATATAATTAGCTTTGCAGGCATCTTCAATTCTGACCTCATAATACTGTCAGACGAAAAGTGAGGAGATCACCAAATCTGTTACAAATCATTTAATTCATGGAGAATAGGAATGTCTGCACCACATTTCATTGTCCATTCATACAAAAATTGCGGAGACAACTGAAAATGTGGTGCTAGAGAGTAAGTCAAAGGGTCACCAACATCATTAAAACTGGTCCTCTGGGAACCATGGATATCAACAAATAGATATTTCAGTCAGGATCTGAGTGCCCGACTAACCAGCACTGCAAAAGAGCTTTTATATTCATGCCTGACACACTAAATTTGCATAATAAAATTGCATGATGATGTGTAATCCTATTGGTGTAATTAACTAAGATTATACACATAATTCTATTGACCCATCGAGTTCTAGACTCCACCAACCTCTGAAGGCGTTCTGTGGTTTCAGCCACCAAGATTTAAGGATCACTTAAGTACTGAAGTTGCAAGTTACAGCCTCCATGGATCAGACTTGTTTTTTCCAGCACACTTGACAGATGATTAATCAGACCAAGATCTAGGTCATTTAAAGGACAAGTCAACACCTTGAACTTTTTGTCATGTTCCTCAAACCATTCCTGAACAATGTTTGCAGTTCGGCAGAGAGCAAAATCCTCCTGGAAGAGGCCACAATCTAGAAATACTGCTGCCATGAAGGCGTGTGCAACAATGTTTAAGTAGGTAGGACTCAAGATTTCAATCCACTTGTGCATCAATTCAGTTGTAATTCCTCAGACAAACCACTGCATACCAGGAACACCACACAAGCACTGCCATTTTAGAGATGCTCTGACTCAGTTGTCACAATGTGGTCCTTTTCAAAGTCGCTCAGATCCTCACGATGCCCATTGTTCCTGCTTCCAACACATCAACTTCAAAAAGGGTCTGTTCACTTGCTGCCAAATATCCCACCCCCTGACAGGTGCCACTGTAACAAGATAATCAATGTTATTCACTTCACCTGTCGGTGATGTTTATATTGCGGCTCATCGGTGTGAATTAAGCTCCGGTTTCAAGAAATAAAAGTGCCCAATTTTTGGACTGAAAGTACGGAAAGCCCATCAAAACCATGACAAAGTTCTCTTCAGAAACACACTGACATGAAATTGTGTTATTGATAAGTGGAGTAGCAGTTTTCTTTTATGACCCCTGGGTCAGATAAAAAACCCAACAAAGTGAAGGGTCCCTCAAACTGATAAAACACAGAGGAGATAGAAAAGCTTTAAAAGAAAAAACAGACACAGGTTGTAAACACTAGCAATTGAAGGAGCTGAAGAATTGCTCTTCTCTAAACGTTGTTTGTCTGCGGCCAAGCCAAGAGATGAAGCAGCCTGTGATTGATGCCACTTATATCTGTCCTCCCCTCCTGCCCCTGGCACAATCACGCCGAGCATGGTGTGAAATGAGCATAGGCTCAGATTTATGATATTGGGACATTGTTATTAAAAATGATAAACGCAGCTTCAAGGTTTTGGATGAATGAGTGAGAGAGAAAGGCAAAAAAAGGGAAAACAGTAATTGAATTCTGCAAGGATAAATGTTGAAACGTCAGCTCATATTGGATGCAGCTTGCTGTAGGGTTCTTTTCAATGAGAATAATAATGAAGAAGAACCGAAAACAGACAAAGGTAGGGAGGTGCATAGAAGATTTGCATCTTCAGTGCGATGATATCACTGTGTGTCAAATTCAGCCTGTCAACACCGTATATATTCCGTCCAGGCTCCACAGGCTTTTCACATGGCGTTTGGCTGCTTGGCATGCCATGCGCCTTCATTCTCCATATAAATATTAGATATGGTGCACACAGAGCAAGAGGTTCACGATGCTGCAAAGCTGTCTGATGGAACAAAGACAGACATAGAAGGAGTCTGACAAAGGGAAAAAGAAGAGGGAAAATCAAAATACAGACGTCAAAGCTGACTGTCTATATAATTGAGAAAAGGTAGTCTTCAGTCACTTGCCAGAAACAGAAAAGCCTTCAAGTAGCACAGAGTCATGACGTCAGATTAGTGTCACAGTGGTTTCAGTAGCTTCATTACCAGACTGCATTTAGCTCTCAGAGTTGTTTGGGAGAGGAAGAAGAGAAAAAAAAAAAAGGTAATCAGTAGAGAGAGGAGCATCAATCATGCCGATACCTTCTGGGGATTTCAATCCTGGTGACTGTGCAGATACACTGTGCAGGTTGTTTTGTCAAGAAGTAAAAGCAGTGTCACACACACACACACTTCTTCACTCTGCTGGGAATATATTGTGCTGCTGCCGTGTGACTGAGAGCTTGTTTATTCTGCTTCAAACAGGGCGTCTGTGTTAAAATGTAACAGCAAGATGTGTTTAAAGTTGGCCAAGTTTGGTGCCTTCCTTTAAATCCCCAGTGCCAACACTTTTCTGGAATATAACTCAATCTGCGATGACAGTGCACAAGACTGGAAAGAGTTGCAGCTGCACCAATAAGAATGAGGTGTTTCCACAAATGTATGGTTTCATTTTTGCATTTCAAAAAACAGAAAAAATAGAGGACTTGTTTTATTTAACAGCCTTTACATGAGTGTAGCTGGGCTCTTTCAGCCCTATAAATATAATAATTGGTTCTTGCTTGTCAGAGACAGAGTACCAAAGGTGAAAATACACTCCATTATATATAAAAAAAAATGCACACAGTTATAACACAACTACCTTTTTCTGTAGTTAAAGTAAGAAACTAGTCACATAGTAAGGGACAGGGATTATCAAGGGAAGGAGCTGTTGGTACAGGGGATGAATAAATAGCCTCCAGAAAGAAAAATACTCGATTTAGAGGTAGCACACTTAGCGACGTTTCCCAGTGTGTGCTGTGTACTGAGATTAAAAAATTCAGAGTGGAGTCAGCTCATCTATCTCTTCAGGCTGTTGCTGAGAACCTGATCCCACTTCTAGTCACGCTTTCACCCCTCTGCCTCTCCATCACTGCCAGACCCCTTCCACAGCGGACATCTTGACTTCTCGGCGCGGGGAAAGCACAGGTGTTGCAAATAACATTAAAAGTGACTCCGTTCTATTCAAATGTCCTCGCGGAGCCGTAACATCTTCAGCGTGGCCTTACGCTGAGCGACAGTGAGCCAGCGTGTACCAGGACCAAAGCAGCTAAATGGGACTCAGCTATGATTTTCTATACCTTCCCTTTTTTCCCGCTGTGACACGTCAAAATGTCTTCCATGAAAAGGGCCTGCTGATGCGGCGCGGCGGTGGAGAGGACATTAAAGGAGCAGGAAACATTTGCAATGTGGAAGAGAGAATTTGCGGATCCCTGTGAGCTCTGCCCATTTTCAGCCCTGAGAGCAGGTGGGGGCTGTCATATTTGGAAAAATAGAAAAACTGAGCGACGCCGACCCGGAACAAGGGTTTCTTTTTGCCACTCACAGTGTAAGAACAGAACTTTGTTGGGAGCACACGAAAGGGTTTTTGAATACTCTTAATGCTGCAGAGATGCTGTAAACTTCTCATTTCTACCAAAAGCAAAAACTTGACTATGACACAGAAACCACAAGGACAAGCTACTGCCTTACCACACGCAGCAAATAAGTTCCTGCCATTCATACATATAATTACTGAGGACCTGATGTAATATATAACCATATGGCCTAATTTCTCCTAGCTGTATATGGCAGAATGATTGATGGGGGAGTGGATGTACTTAATACACAGCGGAGAGGCTGCTGTTGGTGCACTTGAGTGCAGCCTGCCTGTATATACAGAGGACAAGTTAACTTCTGACTGCCCTTGAAAGCTGGCACCATGATACTCCGATGCCACGATAGGTGGCTGGATGAAAGCAGCTGCAAAACACCTTTCATTCCCAGGCAATGGGACATCCCAAGGTCTTTGGAGTTTACAGTCTGTCGTACTCTGTATGTGATGTTTTGAGGACAAGTCACAGAGCAGGCAGAGATCAAACCCTTTCAGCAGTCTCCTGAGCAATAGGCTGCGGTGGCCCCAGGAGAATTTAGTAAATCCTCCTCTTAGGGAAACAGCAGGACTGTGACAGGGTTGCCAATGTTCTGCTCTAGACAGGTGTTGCACTACAGGACATTACTGGATGCAAATGACCATTTACAGCATGACAATGCAGCTCTAAGAGGTGGACATGCTGATTTAACCTACTTAGAGAAAGCATCTACTGGCTTTTAAGGGGCAATGAGGCAGGCGGTGAAGAAAATAAATCAAACCATGCCACAATTGCGCCAAAGCAGATCCTCTGTGTACATTAAAAAGGACGAAAACATCTACTGTTGAGCTTCCTTTCTTCTTTGTGGCAATGCTTTGGTCAAGGATGCAAGAGGAATGCAATAAATAAGCAAAAGTGCTGTAAGAGTTTGCACATCTCTGAAGAGGAGAAAGGAAGTCTGCAGACTCTAGACAGGCAAGTCTGGATTCAAACATTCCTCTGTTGTTATTGTGTAAGTTAATAGCACAAATAAGACCTCAGAATGCATTCAGCAAGGACTCGATATGTTTCCAACAGCTAAAACGAAAAATAACAGCATACTGCTCTTACCTGTCATTGCCACAGCCGATATTGAATCAATGGTAGAGGAGGATCCACATGGAAATAAAGAGAAAACAACGTTTGGTCAATCATGATGCAAGGTGTAAGTTTCACATTTGTTTCACGTATTTGTATTTTTGAAGTGACAAACACTTCATTTGAGATTGGTATTTAGATGATCACTGGAGTGAATGGGCCTGACAGCAAAAACAACCTCAAGACTTTAATCCCGCCATCTTAAGACGATACTTAAAATAGCTCCACTGACACAGAAGCAGAACAGGTGAATATTATCTGAGGCAAATATTATTCCATTTACTACCAGAGATCAATATCCAGCGCCTCCTGAAATTATGATTGAGAACATAGTACCACGTGTACCTGGCTTATATACACAACATCCAGCAGTATGATAATGCTATTGCAACCACTGTTCGATTTGACTCTCAACAAATCCAGCTACCATAGAACACAAACACTGTTCATATTCATTACTGTAAACTGGCAGGCTGCCCTCAACTGGATGTATATTGGAACGTACAGGTACAGTAATGAAGGTGCCCTATATAATCCACTGCATCACAATCAATTCAGGCAACCTCTGAGGAAATGGAGCATTTTTATGACATCAGACTGCACCCAAACAGTCACCTAGCTTCGATGTTTAGAAAAACTTTTGCGGAAAGGAGCCACAATACATATTTGGCCTATTTTCTATTTCATTTAATGCACTGTCAAAATAGCAACTGATTGCTGCAGAAGTGTTTACAGCGACTCTCTCCTGCTCTAACTGCCAGAAACTCCACTTTTAGAAACACAAAGAGCAGCGACACTTCATCCGCAAAGGTTTTTCTATGCATACTGTACATATTCATTGTGTTTTGCCGGTAGACGGTGAACTCCTTCGGGGGCAAAGTAATACTATACCTTTGGGAAGCTCACTGTCTCCTGGATCGCGGACTATCTGTCGGATAGTCCCCAGTTTATGTGGCTGGGGAGCTCCCTGTCTGATGCGGTGGTTAGTAACACAAGAGCACTACAGGGGGCTGTCCTGTCTATTTCTGTTCGCACTGTACGCCTCAGATTTCCAGTAAATCTCTGAATCATGCCACCTGCAGAAGGTCTCTGATGACTCGGCAGTACTGGGGTGTATTAGAAATGGGTGGGAGTTGGAGCGCAGGGGAATGCAGCAGGAATTATCTGCTGCAAAATGTAAACAATGCAGATTTTGAAATGGCCAACTTTACAGCATAGTCAAATATATTTACAGGCTGGTACAAAAAAGGTTCGGGACTCCATAGCTAATTTCCCAATTCATGATATACAGGGAATGTTATGCATCATTTTAAGCCTTAATTGTATAAAGGCTAAGCAGACAAGTACCTGGATGTCCACTTGAACAATAACCTGCAAAGAGCAGATCCCATTCTCTGAGGAAGCCAAGATGTTTCTAATGTATGCAACCAGATTCTGGAGATCTTCTACCAGATGGTGGCCATCGGTGCCATCTGCTGTGCTGTGGTCTGCTGACGGTGCAGCATCAGCATCAGATTTGCCAGCAGGATCAATAAACCCATTCGCAAGGCCAGAACCATCATTGCTCAAAACTTGTGAGACATGCGAGTCGGTGAGGAGCAGGAGGTCAGTGAACACACTGCTCTCCATCATGGACAATACATCGCAACCCCCTTCGCGACACACAGCAAAGACTGCAGAGCTCATTTTCCAACAGGCTCCGCTGTCATAAAAAACGTTATAGGGAATCATTCTTTCACCATAGAGCTGTACAATATCTCACCTCCATGTGACAGGCGGACGACTATCTGTACATACTGTTGTTATCATATTGTATATATTATTCACTGCCATTTTTGCACACCTCATTTTACCGCTCTTGGTTCTTTTATTGACTCTAGTACTATTACTGTTGTTGATATATTGTACCTTTACTAGATAGTCAGTGTCTGTGATTTTAATTTTATTGTTATTCTTAATCTATTACTGATCATACTGTTGTAACATAATTTCCCTTGCTGGACCACTTGAGTATATTTATCTGTCTATCCATCCACAAACTGCCTTTTGCAAACTGCAAAAACAGAGGAAGGTCATATAATTCCACTTTCATTTGTTTATGAGAAGTTTTCAAAAAACCCATTACCAGGATTCACCACAAGGAGGTCATATGAGTGCAGTTGGGGTGGGGTAGAGGAGGAGAGGAGAGGAGAGAGAATCTGCTATCTATCATCTACAATGGTTAAATTGTTTTTCAGCCCCTTACCCTGAGAAAAACGATGCATCAGACCTGGCATATCGGTGTTACTAGACAGTTTTTACCACACAAAAATCAAAAAGAATACCCATAAGTTACCATCTCTGACTTGTTCAGCCCTCGGGTGGTGACCCCATCTGTATCCAAGCGGTCTTAATCCTGATATCCGTCATGTTTCATTATGCAGTGTGGTTTTTCTCAGGTCCCGCTAGTGAGATAGATATTAGACGATACCTTTCTCCGAACCCTAAGGGTTTCTGCAGACTTTCTCGGTGGTGTGGACAGCTCGGAACAATCAGTCAGCCTGCAGACAGCCTCTCCTTGTCATTACTCTCAGTAAGACTGACTCAAGAGGGAGAGAGTTTTTTTTCTAACCAGCAGGCATTCTCTACACACTCCTGGCGGGGCCCTTGGTCCTGCATCCATCTGTTGGCTGTCCCTCACACTCATTAATTCTGCCCGTCCCCAGGTGGCTGCTAGTTGGTGCAATGTGATTAAGCTCAAATGAACCACCAGGAATAAATAGAAGCCTGAGCCCCTTGGTGGAGACTGGGGAGAGAGAGAGAGAGAGAGAGAGAGAGAGAAAATGCTGACAGATCTTTATGATCACAAAGTGTGAGAGACTGTTTGTCTCTGTGGGATCTAGACCACGGATAAACTGCTTTGACTGAAAAAGCAAGCTAAATTTTAAAGGTTTCTCAAAGCGAGAGGAGGCAGGGCAACAGAAATTGCTGATGGCAACTGATTAGATTCTGATTAAATTCAACAACTGAGATGAAAAAGTTTAAATGAATTCATGTGCTACCTTTTTAAACTCAAAACCCAGTTTGGGATGCATCAGTCACACAGCCTGTTTAGATTACATGAATATTCCATACTAATTAGAGGCTATGGTAAATCTAAGGAGAAGTGGGCTCCCTTTGAGTGTGACTAATCCCCCACTCTCTTTAATGAAGACTTGTTTCCATCTTAAGTTCTGATATGCGGCATAGCCATAGTTGCCTCAGGAGTCAGGGTGGCCTCTGAACCAGTCTTTGTTTGAAAAACAAATTCTAGGGTCCACTGCCTTACACAGTGCCTAAAAAAAGTATTCTCCCCTTGGAGGTTTTCCCCTTTCATTGCTTTTCAACACTGAATCATGAACATAATTAAAATTTTTGGACAAGACTTTGAATTTAAGTATAAAATGTACAATAAGGGACTACATAAGTATTCACCCCCTTCAAGTTAGTATTTAGTAGCTTTGGGCAGAATTACAGCATTGAGCCTGTCTCAATCAGCCTCGCACATCTGGATGCTGCCATTTTTCCTCATTCCTCTTTGCAAAACTACACAAGTGCCGTCATGCTCCATGGGGATGTGAGTAAACAACCCTTTTTTTTAAAGTTTAGCCACAAATTCTCCATTCGATTGAGGTCTGAGCCCTGAGTCGGCCACCCCAGAAACTTCACCTTGTGGTCTTTAAACCATTTTTGTGTGGCTCTGGCTGTTTGCTTCGGGTCATTGTATTGCTGGAAAACTAATCTTTACCCAAGTCACAGTTCTCTTGCAGACTGCATCAGATTGTCCCCCAGGGTTTCCCTATACTTTGCTGCATTCATTTAACCCTCTACCTTTATAAAGCCCCCAGGAAATGCTGTCAAGAAACATGATCCCCACATGATGGTACCACCACCATGCTTCAGATGGTGTGTTTGTGATAATATGTAGTGCAGTCTGATGGCCAAAAAGCTCAGATTAGAATCACACAATTGCACGGTCTTTCTCATAGGTGTGTCTTGGTGGCCTCCTTCACTAGTCTCGTTCTTGCACAGTCACTCAGTTTTTGAGGACGGCCTGCTCTAGGCAGATTTACACATGCATCTTATTCCTTCCATTTCTGAATGATGATGATGATTTAACAGATTTAACTCTAAGGGATATTCAGTGATTTGGAAATTTCATATCCTTGACCAAATTATATTTCTTTGTAGAAATCTGCTCTCAGTTTGAGATGTAAGAGTCATTTTTGTAAATTCTTGTCAAAAGAGACAAATTCAATTGACATGACTCAATTTTTGGAAAGCAATAAAAGAGGAAAACTTCCCAGGGTGAATACTTTTTTATCGGCACTGTAGCTCATCCATGGGTTATATGTAGTATCTTATCATGCCGAATGCAAATTGCATACAAATCTGAGTGTCTGAAGCATGTTTACCAAGAACACTGTTATCACATGCAGTCTGCAGTAGCGAACAGTAACATCTGGTGACACATGCCATGGGGCTCAACGCCATTTCTTAAATGGAATTTGATACATGCTATTGCTATTGGGCCCACTTGTATTATTTGTCACTTCATCAGCTGCTAACAAGCAGACAAACATGCACTGATTCGCCAGATGTTGATCCTCATCACCCGTCATACCTTTGTATTCTGCCTGCCACCCACGTTCCCCTGAGCTATCCCCACGTTTCTCTATGAGATCTATTATTGAGTGACTCCTCAACCTTTGTCCTCCTCTCTCCTGGGGCTTCTCTGCTTGGGACTTTCTCGAAGGCCTGTCAGCGCTGTTCTTTCCAGTGACTCAGCATATTGACAAGCTCTCTGCAGAGTGACTGGGCCGTACGAGGCAGACGTCTCAGCTCAACGGGGTCTGAGCATGCAGATACTGCACCAGCCTTCTGATGCGGATGTGAGGGAAATGTTATCATGGCTTACAAAGCCGAACAAACAGGACGATGCTCAGAGGGATGTTTAATAGTTCTCCTCACAGGTGTCATTACTGAGTTTAGGGGGTGGTGGGGAGAAGAGAAGAGATAATGGCGGGGGTTTAATGAGATGAAGATTTGCAGATTGGTGTGTGTATGTGTGTGTGTGTGTGTTTGTGCGCCACTAAGCATTTCTGCGTTCTCCAGTGATGTGATGAAACAAAACCAGGGTTATGAGGATGAAAGGTGCCCATCATGAACCCACAAGGCATCTCCTTCCAAGGTGTTTAGTTAATTACAGTGAATTTTACGTTTGTGGCTCATTTCAACGTTATCTCCTCGCAGAAGAGGGAGCACACAACATCACTATCATAGCTGCAGAAGCATCATTAAAACACAGATGGACCCATGATTAGAGCGTCTGCTAGGAGAGATAATGAGAGGCATGAATATCTATGACTTCAACAACCTGCTCCGGAACCCAGTGGTAACACAAAACCACATATCCATCCCACATTTTTTTCCCCCTCCTTTGCTCTCCGAAGCAGTCATCAGGATTCTCGATATTAGTACAGACTGATCTCCCCCTTCTCCTCCGTCTCCCTACTCCTCCAGGTCCTTTGATCATCCCTTTAGCCTTCATTTTACAGGTCCAGTCCTCTAATCACAGCCATCTGGGCATGTTTCGCCTCTAGACTCTGTTGCTGCATTTATGCAGAGTTTGAACCCAGATTTGGGCATGAAATCCCAATAGAAGCTTGACATGCATTGGTTTGAAGCAAAAATAAATAAATAAATAAATGGATGGAAAGTAATAATGAAAGTGCACCAGCCAGATCAAATGAAAGAGTCAAGTTGCCAATACAAGGTTACGTCATAATCCAGTTGATTAAGATTAATATTGTTAATTTTTAGCTGCTGCATTGCGGTAATGATACGGTTCTAATGTATATTACAATATAATGCATGGCGCAGCAGTCGCTAGTACTGTCATTACAAAGCAAGAAGGGTCTGCGGGCAGCTGCATGTTCTCCCTGTGCCTGTGTGGGTGCTCTTCGGTGCTTTGGCTTCCTCCCACAGTCCAAAGGTATGGATGATAGGTTAATTGGTGATTCTAAATGGCCTGTAGGTGTTAGTGTGAGCATGAATGTCTCTTTGTGTTAGCTCTGTGATGTCCAAGGTGTAACTGGATAGTGCAGCCCCTTATGACCCTCTACAGGATAAAGCAGGTATACATAAAGGTTAGATGGATGAGAATTTTAAACAGAAACTTTTGTGTAAAGCTAATAAAGCTTGAGCATTTTCAAATCATTTAAATCAACCTAAGCTTAGCTAATTTTTTAAACTAATGTCCCTAATCTCTCTGCTTCAGAAGTGCAAAGTCTGAGGACTTACTAATCATTATATAACAAGTCTATATCTGAAATTCCACACAGCAAACGCAACCATCCTCTGAGGTGTGGACGTGCAACATTATGTGCAGTCATCCCAGCAGAATACTGTGAAGTCAGACCACTGAGAGCTCAGGGGATCAACAGGGCATCCACCTGTCTATTCAGAGTTCAGAATCAGTTGTTGTGAGTGCTGAAGAGATCCATTTCCAATTTTAGGGTAGCTCTTGGGCAGATTCAAAGAATGGTTTGTAGCGTTAAAGTAGCACTTACCAAACCCTAAATCTTTGCAGTATCAAAACACTCAACCCCTTGAGGGCTGCAGCTTTTGCAGCATGTGTTACCTGTGGTTATCTCTTTAGGTGTGTCGCTTGTGGCTGCGTTTGCTATGCAACTGGATGATTGCGCAAGTAGCAAACAAACAGTGTATTTAGCAAAATTTTGTGACTTCTCTGCACACACTAAGCAGATTGCTGTAAGTTGAGAAGTCTGCATATTTTTTCCTCCACCCTCAACTTCTGGAGTCTAATGTAATCAACACAAATTCAAGCTGACAGCAGTTGCTGTTCTCATGTAACAGCTATCTTTCATAATGACAGATGTGAGAAAAAAGGTAGAGCGGCACAAAAAAAAACTGAGCTTCAGGATGTGACTCACTGCTGTAAGTTAGTCAAAAGAAGGTAAGATGCATATAGAACAGCAGCTGTACAGCAGGGGGCAGACAGGCAGCGAGTATATGATTAACATGTAATGTACATGCACCTCAACTCCCCATAGCGCTGTCACGTAGAACATGACTATTTGTAACATTGCTTATTCATTTGCTGTAAACTTGCACTTGATATGTAAAACAGATGGAATTGCAGGGACACATACAGCCACACAACACATATATTATGCCTCATGTAGAGCTGTAATGCAGCATATTGAGGAATTCTTTACATGGAATGTATCATCCTCCCGTCATGCTGTGTGGAATGTCTTTTCATTGACAACAGGGGCCGTCACCTTGCTAGATTTCCCAGATGCAATCTGAGCTGGCCGTATTTCATTATAACACTGCTGCACCGATCCTTGACCTCTGCCGCCGAGCTGTCCTCTTCAACAGGACCTGAGGATGTGAAGTATGCGCTCCTGTGCCTCTGCAATCTGACACGAAACTTAAAACTGTTCTAAACAAGAGAAAGGCATGCAAGAAGCAGCACCAGGAAGGGCCAGCCTCTCCGCATTCTCATAGTCTCCACACATTCCAAATATTTAAGCGGAAAATAAATACAGCCCCCACATAACAAGAAAAAGAAGAGAATCAACGGCTCTAAGCTGGGCTGAGTGTTCACCAGTCAGAACTACACACAGCTGTGTGGACGATATGTTGTGTGTGTTGTTAAGATTAATGCTGGGTGGAAGCGTGGTCTGATGGACTAAACATGAAACAAGGTGTAGAACGAATTATGAGTCTCATTCTCATTCAACAAACATAGCCTTTGTGAATTGGGAAGCACATACCTGCCTAAGTCAATACAAGACACATTCTGCTATACATCACACAGCATGGTGTAACAGTTCACTCCCACATGTTTTACACCCCCTAAAAATACATGCATACACGTTTTACTGTGAACACAAGGGCATATTGCCTTGTCGAAGCGTGTGTATTGCATAATGTGCACGTATTTACGTCTGTTTTATATGTTTTTGTCTGTGTGAAGTAATGACAGTATTTAAGAAGGGTCCAGGGGGCTAATAACTCCATCACCATGGCGCTATATAATCGTGGCCCTCACCTCGCATCTTTACTTAACCGCAGCACGGTAACTAGATGCTGATGAATACCAGTCATTACCTCACACCATTAATCACACCTCATTTTCCTGGCTGATGGGACGAAATAGGCTGATTTGGACTTCAGTCAATAGCCACCGAAGAGAGCAATTATCCAAGAACAGCTATGGAGCATTGCATAAGAATTATTGAGCTTACTCACATTTTTTTTTTGTGTGTGTTTTTTTTTTTGCCTTTAAGATACAATAAGATCCCAGTTGCTAAGCTGCTTCTGACTAAGCTCAAGAGAGTGTCTTTTTGGGTGTGCAGTACTTTTTGGAGCTCTGAACAATAGGCACTGTCTTTACAACAACCTCCACAAACAGCTCACAACACTCGTCATGTGGGTGAGACATTTGGTCCGACATTCCCGAGTTCCTCCAACACCTGTCTAAGACCATCCGTCACAGCGGAGCCTCTGCTGCCGCCTCTGCTGCAAGCCACAGGGGCAGGGCGGGAAATTATTGCAAGCGTGGTGTTTGCTGTTGTTGCAAATCAGTTACCTTCTGAAGCTGGCAGCTTCAAAAAGGCTTCAAAGTGGAGATGAGAGAGAGACTTCTCAGAGAGAAAGGGTGCGGGTGCTGCCTCAGTAATGCAGTCATATTTTAGCCCCGTACAGCAGGGCGTGATGGTAGCCAGCAGCTTCCTGGGGGACACTACTGCTTCGCCTGAGAAACAGTAGGCTGCATGGGGAGATATGCCTTGTCTAATTATACTACAGGAAAAATAGCACAAATGACTTCATTTTAATGCTACGGGGATGGCTTGAAAATTAACTGAGAGGAGGGAGGAATCCTTCATCCCCACATGCACAGAGGAGGTTTTTCAATCCGAACCAGTCGACTGCGTCAGCCAGGTGCAGCGTTGCAATGTTAATGCCGAATTGGAAACAGAAGCAGCGGCACTGTTTGTGTAACTGGAGAGGGATTCTGGAAGGAGCTTCACCAGAGACAAAGGGTTTAAAGGTCATGTACTGTATGTCAGGAGCCAAGCGTACCTCAGAGGTGGCCATGAGCTGAATCTGTAAGTGGAGAGGTAAAATGTAAGCAGGAAAAAAGAAGGGAGAAAGAAGCCAGAGACTGAGAAGGGATGTGGACAGAAAGCCAAGCACAGAGGGGAAAAGTGCATTATATTGTACACGGGGTTGTACATTCTCACTGCAAAGTACTTTTTGGAAACTTGGAAAGCTTTTAGCAATTCTGTGATGAGGAATTAATCCAATGCTTCCAATTTATTCTGACCTTATTACAAAACTAAGAGTCTGCAGCAATGTTGACACAGGGCTTTAACCTAAATGCCACTGACATGCTCACAAAGCCAGCGCTAACCTTTGCAGAGCAATGTTTAGCGTTGTGACCACTTTATTTAATGGTGCTAGCGTTCTAATATCTGCTAATTAGCATGTGAGGAAAAGTGCAACCGAGGCTGATGGGAATGTTGGTAGATATTGGTTCGATCATTTATTAATTTGTCATTTATTTGAATCCATTAGTTGTTCTGTCTGTAGAATGTGAGAATATGGCACATAAAAAACTGCAGTTTTTCTCAAAGCCCAAAATGACACTGTCGTATGTCTTGTTTTCCCACAACACAAAGATAGTCAGTTTGCTGTCATCGAGGAAGAAAGAAACCAAAAAATATTTACATTTAAGATAATTTTTGCCGTATTTTTTCTTAACATATTACTTGAACTGAGCTGTACAAAGTAGTGACCAATCTGACAACAATTTGTAGCACCAACTAATGATGAATCTGCACAGAAATTCATGTCAATTGACTGAGCAGTTACTGAGGTGGTGGTGGTGGAATGGCCTGGGATTATTGGATCCTATAACCCACTGGTTAATCAGTAGACCCTTCTGGAAGTCTGACAAATAAAGAAAACAAACTGTAGTCTCATAAATGTGTGTGGTCTATGTTGCAGCAGTACCAGTAGTGGGCCAAGTGCCTTGTTTAGTTAGCTATTAGCCATCAACAGGGAGAGTCGGCTTGACGGAAGTTTAGGTGAGAAATGCAGGACTGAGAGCAAGCGGCTTCCTATTTATCAGTCCATTCGGTTAATTAAATAGAAAGCTGTGCAAAATGTATTATCAACAGCTAGAACTAATTAGTGTCAAGAAGCTATTTAATTATGGAGACCATTCTGGAATTATACACACCGCTGGACTGTTTTCTCAACCCTGTCAATGGCGTGTCAAGGCAGTTGCGGCAGAGAAACGAGCGGGTCAGTGGGGCATGAGGGAATGTGAGCAGAGAGATAAGAGGAGAGAGAGAAAGCGCCGAATGCAAAGATGCGTGTTGACGGACAAACAGGCAGGAGAAAACACTTTATTGGGCTCCATGGGAAGGAATCGACTGATGGTTGTAAAGAGAAGAAATGAAGGCCGGCGTAGGGTTTCTCTGCAGTATTTAGGTCACTGCTGACATGCAGGCTGAAAGTCCTTCGATCCCACAATGGATTCAAAACAGTCGAATGATGCTCCAGTGCAGCATCTCTGCTTTTCCTATGGAGTATAAAGTGCTCCCCTTCATGGCTATAGTCACACACTGCAATACTGAGTAATCCGAGCCTGCCGACTGCGTGAAACAGTATTCAGGGTTTTATTTAAATATATTATTACATCAATTATAGGGGTGGGTTATTAATCAACATTATGACTCTCTAATCGACCTAATTTTCCTCATGTTGATACATTCAATAAATTAGTTCTTTCACACAGGCTACACTCTAGAGCTGCCTTAAGAACGTCTCAAAGCTTAGCTCACTGCAAAACAATGCCAATTAGCTTGCAATCATACGATAATAAACATATACACAAGCTGTTTTTACTATATAACCATTAATCATTGCTGAGGTAAATGTGACAATTAATCGTGATATTCATTTTCCTTCCTAATCACTTATCATCCCACCCATGGGCGACGGAGCCTCTTGTGCATGTACAAAGACGCAGGCGTTGCATTCGTGTGCTCATGCAGGAGTGTCTTTTACTCTCCAGTCATGCTGTGACAGCCATGGCAGAGGGGTTCAGCAAGGGCGCCACGACTCGGCTGCTATCTGATATGCTGTCATTCAGCTTGCACCATGGCAGCACTGAGAGCTCTCACCACCTCTATGATGCGGCTTTTTTCCCTTTTACCCTTCTCTCTGTCCCCAGCTTTTTCGTTCCCCAGTTATCTTGTTCCTGTCCACTGCACTGAGAGAGTTTTTTTTTTTTTTTTGTCTTGTTCCTGCCCTTCTCGCCCACTCCTCTTCTAAACATCAGTCACAGCTTTTATCTGTAATACAAAAACTCTCATTACTGCTATCTTAAGAAGTCACAACGCTGCAGGATCACAAGTCTCAAAGTCTGCTGCTTGAACTTCTTCCCTCTTTTTTGTGAGAGATCCTACACACGCTTTTGTTTGGAGGTGCCGCTGAGGTGTTATTCTGATCACTGGTGCAACTCTGAGTTTGTCAAATGAGTCATCGCATCGCATTTACATTCTGCTGTTGAGACGACTCCAGGCGAGTGAGAATGTTACTGTATACAGTGAGGAGATATGAAAGTACCCTGCAGAAATACGGTAACCGCTACTAGGTCAAGAGTTCGTTTGCCTGTTAAGTTTTTAAATGTGTTTTAATTCCCTGTCTGATAGCCATCATTAGCTAATGAGTGACTACTGACCCATCATTATGCAATGGATGCCACTGCTCAGCCCAGCCAAAGAGCTGCTGTGCCTCTTTTCCTGCTATCCTAATTGAGGCCCCCCTGATGGTTTAAGCCTTAGGATTTGCCCAGTTATAGTGGCTCGGAACTAAAAATAAACACACAGAGGAATGACCCAAAGGCTCTGACGCCTTCACACACACACACACACACACACACACACACACACACACACACACTGCAGTCTGACCGACGATGTCCTCAGTCAAAGGAGTCACCGTCCTTGACAGAGTGGCATGTTGATTCACTTGGCAGTTCATTCTCTCTCTTTCATATCCTCCTCCTCCTCGTTCCTTTGCTTCCCCTACTGCAGGCTGAGCAGATAGTTAATAACAAAACACTGTTGGGGAGGGCGAAACAGAGATTGGACATGGACGCCTCTTCTATGCCAGCTGATCCGCTTTATCTGGGTGCCAGCACATACTGACGCTTGTCCCACAGTGGGGGGACTTTCTGACAAAATAAGAAAATGGAATGAGGGTTTTTTTTTTTTATCTTGCCTGGTTTTTTTTATTTTATTTTTTTCTTCTAATTTTTGGAGCTGCTTCGTGAAATAGTTGCTCTTTTAGAGATTAAGCAATGGTTTGGCTTGGAAGGAATTTGGGATATTCTAGACGCAGAGCTGTTGAGGCTGTTTGACTAAACATATAATCTAAAGCAAGGTTCATAGGAACAGCCACACCACAGTGGTCTACAAAAATATCATTCATAATATCCCATCCTCAGCTCATAAAACCGCACGCACACACTACACGAAATGTAGTGATGCACTCCCCACAATTCTCAGCCGCTAGTTCTGCACAAGGCACTTCCTTTGTTTGGAACATCTAAATGCTTCAAACTCCAGCTCTGAATTCAGATGACAATTAAATATGCAGCAATAACAATTGGTGCCTCCAAGCCTCTGTGTTTGTTCCTCGTCCCGTGAATAGCACAGAATTATTATGGAGTCACGTTACTGGCAGGGGCCACCAAGAGTACAGCAATAATCAACAGATGCATACAGCAACAAATGCACAACACACATACCCAGACTTACTGGTGGGCCAAGGTGGTCTGATTTATTTACCTTGCTAATTTAATGCAGTAACAGTGCCACTGATGCACGTTAGAAGGTCTCACAGAGATCATGCATTAACACTCAATTTCAGACTAAAACATTATTGATCAACCGTTGTTTTAGATCAATGGCTCCCAAAGAGCCGTCTGGGGGCAGTCCTGAAAAGGTTTATAATCTGAAAGTGTAATAGTTGTATTTAACAATTTCTTCATGCACAGCAGCAGCAAGCAGAGCAAGACTGCTCCACTGATCACAGTGTTTCACTCTGCCACTGTCCTCCAGCTAAAACAATGAAATGAGATTATGAATGAAATTGTATCAGAGAGCAAATACTCTGTCAGATTGGAACAGCCACTGACAGATGACTGGAGTCTAAAGCTGTGATTGCAACTCTGTCAGGCTGTTCTTTATTTACAACTAAACACTTGTACTCTAACCCTAACTGGTCGTGGCAAAATTTAATTAATTTATAACACAAATTATGTACACCAGACATTCGTCCTATGCTGATATTGCTTTTTTGTGCCATGGACTCATAATATAGACTGTTAAAGTTGATACATTACACTGCGAATTAGGAGCACTACCTTATCCAATTAAATAAGCTCATTTAATTTGCACTTTATTTGTACTGAACTGTAATTTTGCACCATCATACCAATAACTCCACTCGTGTAAGTTATTTATTTCTTTTTTTTATGTATATTGTCTGCACCGAGGGTCTGAAGAGTAAAGTAATTTCAATCCTGTTTATGTTATGTACATATTGCAGTTTTGACAATAAAAACACTTTGACCCAGAGTGACACATATGCATTAGCCAGAGGTCATTACGTGTCACAGAAGACGCTGTCATGGTGCCCCTTTACTAGCTAAATTTCACCTCCTCAGTTTGCTACAGTATTAAACAGTAAGAGGCTCCTGGTGGTGCAATAAGTTAATACACCTAATCTACAATACTTGAAGTATGTATTATCAAGGATGTATCATCTATTAGCAGATAATAAATATCAAATGGCTCAGATTGGACCAAGCAAAAAATAATAATTTAAAAAAACAACTCGATTGGGACATACCAAATGTAGGTTCTCAACCATACAATTTAATTTAGTCAGGTAAATTGGGATTTTATATAAATTTGTATGATTTTAATACAGTTACGTAAATTCACAC
>OMNN01024355.1:0-13108 GCA_900302755.1 Chromis chromis
GGTTGTACTTCAGCCCCTTGGGAATGGCACAGTTTATCACCACCTGAGAGAAGACAGGAAACATTAGCCACATTATTTCCATATATACGGATCAGCCACAACATTATGACCACTGACAGGTCAAGTGAATAACATTTATCATATTGGTACAATGTGATGTTCTGCTGGAAAACCTTGGATTTTAACATCCGTGTTGATGAGACTTAGACATCCAAATAAACATTGTCCCAGAACAAGCACACTCCCTCATGCAAATGGAAATCCCAAATGTCACTGGCCTACCCCGCAGGAAAATGCACCCCACCACATGGCAAAAACATCAAACAATCAGGAACAACTTGAGGAACATGGCAATGGCCCAAGATGTTGATTTGACCTCCAAACTTCCTAGACCCCATTCTGATCAAGCATCAACAGGATGCAGTGGAACAGGTTTGATTAACAGAGGCCCCACTGCACAAGCCAGAGTACCCAAAGGATCCGCTGCCAACATCCTGGTGCCAGACCCCATAGGACACCCTGAGAGGTCCTCTTGTCCATGCCCAATGGTTCAGAGCATTTTTGACCACATAAGGGGGACCAACACAATATTAGGCAGGTGGTCATAATGTTATGTCTGATCGGTGTAGTTACCTGGAAGTCCCTGCAGGAAATGACATGTATAAAGTCTACATAATCAACACTTAGGGAGTTTTTGTTGGCTCTTGTGGCCAAGAAGGTGACTATAATGATGTACAACTAACCGCAGAGACATCATAGTGCATTAAGATGTTATCACAGAGCAACTCACCTGAACCACCGCTCAACTATGAAGTGACATTTGACCAAAATGTCAACTTTATCTCATGTGGCACTGAAAAAACTACAGGCATATGTCCTATCTCTAACATTTTTCTGAGCCCCAGTCTTTCAGTGCTGTTTCAAGCTGTATAAAATTGACAGTTTTACTGAAATCTTTTGCATAACTTCAACTTTACTGAAAAGTCACTTTTTAGATACTTTTGCTATTCATCCAGTTTTTTAAATTAACTAAATGTCATCTACAGTCCAGTAATCTCTTTTTAAATGCAATTAAAATCTTGATTTACTGAAGCTTTGAAAACAATGTTATCAGTGGAAATCTGTGACATCTTTTAATTTCCTGTCTCTTTCCATACTGCAGAACTTTTACAAGGAGATAGACAGAGAAGAAATGTATATCAGGTAAGACCCATTCAAGCATTGTGCCTGTAAAGCATGTTCAACTTCCCGGACATTCAGTCCCTTTGAGGCATTTTACACACAACACTAAGTTACACTGCATAGAGGACATTAGGAGATTCAGGGCTCAGTTGAGCTGCATTTTTACCTCCAAGACACTAAATCCTGTACATTCTGGCTCTTTTTCTTGCCAACTCTATGTCCCCAGAGAGCCCGAATAAATATTTGATTTTGTTAAAAGACGTGTCCTGCTCCACAATCTCACCAGTCAGAGTTTTTCATGTGTCTGTCAAGTGTTATGTGAGCTAAAAGAGGCTGTCAGGACACATCAGTCTAGCAGAGTTAACTTTCTGTCTAAAGTGTGAAAGGGCCCACACAGACATGACCCATAAATCATTGCTATTTCCTTCCAGGTACCTGTACAAGCTGTGTGACCTCCATAAAGAGTGCGACAACTACACCGAGGCCGCCTACACCCTGCTGCTACATGCAAAACTGCTCAAGGTACAGTGACACAAGGCAGGCGACAAATACATGTAGTACACTCTTAAATTATTTACAGCAGCATAGATTACAGGATTTAGATCCACTGTTAAGCTATTATCAGGCAGCTGGCATTTAACCTTAGGCATCGAAGAAGTGTGTTTCCTGAATTTGAATGTGTGCAGACATAGAGGAAGAGGGCTGCATCTCTTTAATTCCACCAAGGAAGCTAAGAACTTGCTGAACAGTATCTTTTTCACTTTGCATGGCCAATGCAAATCACAGCTAGTATCTGATCCCTTCTAAAAAAATTGCTACATCATATTTTACAGTAGAGGAAAAAGAAGCTTCAGCCATGTAGCAACCAATAATGTAAAAATGGCCAATAATGTAATAAAGTTTTTGAGCCAATAATGTACATAATACTTTTTTTACATTTGTAAATGAGTGTTCACGTTCTATGTTGTATAACAGAGGTAAGTGCCATTATCGTGGCAGTCCATTTATTTAAATACAGTTTTAAGTGAGAACTGAATCATTTTTCCTTGAGAAATATTTGAAAAAAGTTTTAATGAAATGTTTTCCAAGAAAAAAATGTGGTAAATTCATTTGACAATGCAACATCCAACAGAGACATTGACATGAAATTATCACTATACATATCTAAGCAAATAATCAATATTCTAAATAAAGATTTTGTACAACAAATAATTCTCAAATTGGCTCTTACAACCATAATTAAGGGGAGTGAGAGCTACATGGGACGTATCCTTGATGAATGAATATGACGACTATGCCATCCACTATAACTATTTTTGATGAGCAAACTATACAAAAACTGCAAAAACATCTTTTATTTCCAAGAAATGCAGTCCTATTGATGTATTATTACATTATCGGCTGCAGTTATTACATTTTCAAAGGATTTTTTTCAATGCTAGGCCATTAACGTAATAACCAGCCAATAATGTAATAACCAGCCAATAACGTAATAACTTATTACATTATTGGCAAAATGTCTTTACGTTATTGGTTGCTACAAGCCACCTGAGATGCTTATAAAGGTGTACTTTTTTGTCAGGTGGAGAAAAAAGAATCTTCTACTGTAAATCACAAGGATCGGTGCAAAGCAACGCTGCTTGAAGGTGGAAGAGGAGCAGATTTCTGCAGCACATTTAGTGCACTGATAACTTAAATTAGATACATAAATATTTATAGGTTATCATGGAGCATTTCTTTTACGATCACACCTTTTTGTTAAAGTACACTTGCTCCCAGCCTCGAAAGTTTCCATCACTAGCCAAAAATACAGCACATCCACATACAAAAATCCTCATACAAAGAACCGCAGTGTCTATTCCCAGTCGGGGGTTCGGCATACCGTGAACTTGACGTTGTTCCTCTCTGCCTTTTATCCAAAATGGTTGCATCCAACATCCCATCTCTATTTGCATAAATAGCTGGCTCCTTCAGCCTTTTGTGCAGGTCCCGACAGGGAAGAGCAGGCTGTGACAGAATCACATTTTCCTCACTGAGTAGTCACAGTAGCGTTTTCAGGAGTTGGTTTTTGCCATTAATTTAATTCTGCTCATCTTCTAGCATCTGTGTCTTCCTGATCACAACATATCGTCAGTGAGCGCTGCAGTATTACTGGTTAATTCCACCAGAGTCTAGATAAATCCTTTCTTCTCCACTGTCCCCCTTAAAGAAGACTGAATGATGGATACATAATTCTGCATTCACCAGCATTAAACAAGTAAAACTGGCTCCTGTAGTAATAATGACTCCTCCAGTAGAGAACCTGCAGCAGTATTATACATTGATGAATTAACAGCAATTTGTGTATAGTCAGAGATGTATCAGCACTTTAGTTTTGTCGATGCAGGGTCACTGGCCATCCATGAATAAATGGAGACCCTTTTTGCCATGTAAATGCCGCAGTCCAGCTGTAAAGGAATCAATAACCTAAGCCAAAGCCTCCCAGCATCCCTCTTTATGCCACAGCAACAATGTGCGGAGCAATTACTTTTTCACCCCCTTCATCTCTCAGTGCAGGGTATGCAAATTTCTCTGGCTTTGCTATTCAAATGTGGCCATCACACAAAAACTTGGTCAAAGATCTTAACTCTTGCAGGTTTCCTCGCAGCACCCCAGAATCCCAATTAAAACCCGGCTGGTAATGAATCAATCCTGACAGACACGTAGGCTTACACTTCATCTACACGGAGGCCAATCAGATTATCTGTCTTCCCGCGGAAGGTGCTCCTGCCTGTCAGAAACCTTATTATTTTCCATGCTGGTAAATAAACAAGCAGAAAAAGACATTCCTGCATTCTTGTGTGGAGTTTTTTTTTGTACTTTTCTCGTCTGCTATTGTTTAGAAAATCAGGGAGATTTTGTACTGAACAAGATTAAATTGCTGCATGACTCAATTGCGTCTGGTGTTTGTTTGTTAACACAAGCAAACAGTACGAGACGCTTCGCCCTGCTCCCCTCACTCCACTTCACTGGACTGGTTTCCAATGGGCCAGGCTAGTGGAGCACTGTTTTAGGTTGTGGAGATTCTCTACCAAATAATACACCAGCAAGTATTAGCAGCAGAAATTCAATGTATTGCATTGGCGCTTTGCATTCTTTGCCATTCAATATACTGTCGATTAATGATTCTTTCATTGCCCATGTTTCAAGTTGCAATCTCACCCTGCTAAAGTGCACCGCAGCCACACATCTGTTTCGTTCATTTGCATCGGCTATAAGTCAGTGATTGATTTCTTGTCAGCTGTTCCCCTTTTGCTCCGTATTGTATTGCACCGTGTTGACCCCCAGTTCCAACTTTTTTCTCTGCAGTGGTCCGACGAGCAATGTGCAGCCCACCTGACCCAGAGGGACGGCTACCAGGCCGTCACTCAAGGACAACTGAAAGACCAACTTTACCAGCAGATTATTAATTACTTCGACAAGGGCAAGGTGAGAATCGTGCATACTGTCACCCACACACACACATGCAGAAGAGAGGCCATAACTGTGATGAATCCTGGATGTTATTTTTAGAGCTGTCATCTCTGTTAAATACTCTATTCTGGCATGAGAAGGTAGGTTTTGAAGACAAGCTGCTGAATGGAACTTTCACATGCCTTTTTCCAAAGAGCAGGGATTGTTAATAATCCTCTTCTTTTGGCTGATGCTCTTATGGATGAAGGCGTGTCTCAGACCACACAGGCATTAATGTAGCTCCTTTGTGCTGTCTCTTTTATCACTTTTTATAACCTTACCTTTTATGAAAACCTTTTCCCCTGCTCCTCTCCCCTGCTGTCCTTTTTTCTCTTTTTACCCTCTTACCACATCAATGACATACTTGAATGCCACTTCTGCCACCTGAGATTGATAAAATGTTCCATAGGACCTGGTAACTGTGCTATTCTTCCACATGCTTCATATTTTATTCCAAAGGAGAAAAATGTTTCTCAGCCTAAGCTAAGCCTGGAATGGATCTGCAGGACAGCAGCCAGAGCTTCTCAAAAAATTATGTCCCAAGGCTTTGCATGTGTCATCAGTGTTGGGGTGCAGCCGCCACTCTTGGTTGTCTTGCCAACTGTCACTCAGGAAGATATGGCCGGGGAGACAACAGTTTGAAAGAATCTCGGATAAACATACACACACAAACCCACCAGACTGATCAGGAAGTGTTACAGTGGCTGTAAGAATGCATCAGCACTCCAGAGAGCGGGATTTCAACCGAGGACACTTTCTAGGAGAGTCACAGGAGTCATCTAGAAAGCAGTCCCAGATGGTGTTGCCACCGCCACTCTCACTGATGGCAGCCTGATCTGAGTACCAGTCTGGACTCGGTCCACCTCCCGCCTGGCCCATATCAGTTCAGTCCAATCTAGTCTGTCAGGAAGCCACTTAGAAGCCTTTCAACGTGTTGGAGTGGCTCGCATCTATCTATGACACCACCCCACTGCACTGGATGAGTCTCGAGGGGAAATGTCTCACTATGATACATTTTCTGCTACTAAGAGGATTGCAACTGATTTATAGACTTTTGGATCAATGAAAAAACGCATTAATATTGACATTATGCAGAGAATTTGTATTTTTAAAAAAGGCTTATATTGAATAATTTTGCCAAGGAAAGGTTCATAGAGAATTCCTTTTTTTGTTTGCTATCTTAACTTGAATCTTGATAATTAATTCATTTTCCAACTGTCTGTGTACCCCTCAGATGTGGGAGGAGGCAATCATTTTGGGAAAGGAACTGGCTGAACAGTACGAGAACGAAATGTTTGACTTTGAGCAGCTCAGTGCATCCTTGGTAAGTAATGTTATTTTGTTGTTATAAAGTGTATTTCACTTTTTGGAATATTACTACTCATCTATCGTAGATATATAACAAATTTCCACAGTTTTAAGAGAGAAAAATGAAACTTTAATATGTGTTATTTTTATGTAACCTCTATTATAACCTCTGAACCCCGAGCAGTTTCTGGGCATTATCTACTTCTGTCACATTTTTATTTACTGTGGGCTCATTTTTCACTGCAATATAAAGTCCCGCACCTCTATTGAAACAGTAAAACCATGGCTGGAGTACAGAGACCACAAAAGTGTCTTCAGTGCATAATATCATAGTTAGAAATGCCATAAATCACAATAAAAGAAAAAACAAAGGTGGAATTTCTTTGATTAATTTATTTTACAAATATTGAAAAATGATGGACTCCACATGCACGACATATTTCCCACATGTTTTACCAATACTGGAAAAAAAATGGTGACTCTGAATATTATAAATATTTTACTACTTACATTTCTTATTTGTTTTCGTACTTGTCTATTTGACCTGTGTAACACTGCCTGCAGTTCAACCCAGTTCAGCTGAAAAGCGAAAAGTAACTTTTGTCACGTAACTGTTGGCCGCAGCTGAGTCACAGATGACTTAGAGCCAATATTTTATTTTTGGTATATAAATATCATGATTTTAAGCTTAGATTTGTGTCATTTTGCAGATAGAATGGCAGGTCACAGATGAGTAGATCAAGGAAGGTCGGAAAGTTAAAAATTCAACGATTCCTTCGGGATTTAAAGTTTCTGGCTCTGATAGATGGTGTAATTTTAGCTATTTAAAAAAAAGATAACATGCCATTGGGGTTCAGAAGGCCGAAAAAGACAGCAACAAGATAAAACAGATTGCTTATGTCACAAGATCAGATCTAAGAAAGAATGCATTAGTAAAATTTCCAAGCAAAATCACAAGTAAGAACTTTACAAAGGTAAAAATGTCAACGTCTTCCATGCCACTTGAATGTGCTATTTTATTTCCCAACAGCGGAAACAGGCCCAGTTCTATGAGAACATAGTGAAGGTCATCCGGCCCAAACCAGACTACTTCGCTGTAGGCTACTACGGCACGGGGTTCCCCTCCTTCCTACGAGTGAGTACTCGCATCAACATACATTTTCCACAAGTCTCAGCACCCAACTTATGGCTTATAGCGCAGTGTGGGCGAGCCACTTGTCAAAACAGATGATCAATAGGTTTACTAGTGCCTGCTTAGTCCTCAGCCACAGCCATCAATTCATATGTGCTTCACACATCTTCCTCCCACGGGTTTTGGCTGTTGTGGCGGCGCTCACTTGTTCAACATCCCACCTGGTCGGGTTTCACTTACTTACTCACTCACAGAAAGCAAACTCTGAATCACAGGCAGCTGTTTCATGTGTGGGATATGGATTAGATCCAGACTTGTCTGCTGAGTGGATCCCTCTTCAGTGTGGGAAAGTGGGATGTGCCTCTTGGCTGAGAGAAATGTGAAAGCCATGTTAAAAAGTGAGCAAATGCATTTGTTTTCTTTCCCTGCCTTACTCCATCTCTCCCTCTTATTTAATGCTACCGTGTTACTACTTCCTATATGAGATGTGCCTGTTTTTAGCATGCGCGGTATATATCACTGTTTGCATGCAGTTGCAGGGAATAGCTACACACGTGGACAAAATTGTTGGTACCCTTCTGTTAAAGAATGGAAAATCCACAATGGTCACTGAAATAACTTGAAAACTGACAACAGTAATAATAAATTTAAAAAATACTGAAACTTAACTAATGAAAATCAGTCATTGGTTTTGAATTGTGGTTCAACAGAATCATTTTAAAAAACAAACTAATGAAACTGATCTGGACAAAAATGATCGTACCCCTAGAATAGATTGAAAATAATTTGACCATAGGGATATGTTAAACTAAGGTGTGTCCTGTAATTAGCATCACAGGTGTCTTCAAGCTTGTTATCAGTCAGTCTGCCATTTTAAAGGGAATGTGTGTATTCCCTTTGTATAAAAACTGTGGAGCCCGGATGAATGAGCACAAGAATGAATTCAGCCTTGCTTGTCCAATCAAAAGGCTGATCACGCTGCTAATGCTGCCTTTAATTTCATTACCTAAACTTCAGCTAAACACCATTTTCTCCACACTGCAAGTGCAAAACAAGGTGTCCCACAACAAAACTGTGTCCCCAATACAAAAAAAAAGTGTAAGGAATTAATATCGTAGGTTGCTATTGATTGTTTTGATAGTTGGAGCTCTGCTGATTTCTGAAACAACTACCATTAGTTGGGCATTGGTTATTATGAATATGAACACTTGCACTCACCTGCACAGCTGTTTATATAAAACCTACTGAGTACAGTTGGCCACCAAACAAGAACTGATCTCTATTTCCTCTCTGAATTTCCTGGTTGGCCTTGTGCCAATCTGATCGCAGCTTATCACAAATTAAGTCCGAGTTTAACAGCCATTTGATATCTCGGCCATATTGAGTGTCTGAGGTGCTACCGAGTGCATGTCAGACCTCTTTTTCATTTCAGCTTGTGAAGGATGTCCTCTTCAGTCTGAATAGCATTTTTATTTAAAATTAAATTGATATAGGGGTGTTTTTCTGTATTGCTGTGTCACAGTGGGTTTAATGTCAGGCCGGAGCTTTTTGCTTGTAAGAAGAAAAACGTCCGTGTTTACAAAGGCTGATTTGTTTACTTTCAGTGTATTCCCTGTTTCTGCTGTTTTTTTATTTTTCTAGGCTGTCATCTGGCACGCTAGTGAAGGTGTTGTTTTCCGGTCTTGGAGGAATTCACTCTTCTATCACATAAGAAACACACAAAATGGCCCCCAAAGTCCCTCAAGGAATAAAGTAATATCAAAGTCCAGCTTCAAGAACAGTGATCCCCGATTGTGCCCTTTTCATTTTATTATGAAGAACGGCCATTTCACCGGGGTCTTTTGCTACTTTGCGATCTCCATGTGCCCCTCCTAACGTCTTTCATCTAGCAGGGCAGAAACTCCATTACAGACAGGGCAAGCTGCACTGGTCTAATCTAACAGGCTCTTTAAACCCCCTTGGAGGACAGCTCCTCTTTTTTTATTTATTCTTTTGCAGTGGTTTGACCTTACCTGAAATAACCAGGGCAAGCGTATGCCAGGATGTCTGCAAATATGATTCTGCACTTATTTTACCTGGTTTTTTTATGCTTTATTAAATGCAAACTTGTGTACAAGCTGGTCATGATTACTCAGCCCTGTAATTACCGAACGCTGTTTCAACTTAGTTTTACTTTATTATCCCCCAGAAGCATTTTATTTTGCTTGTTAAGTGTTACATAACCAGCCAAATAGATAAAAAGCATTTTTATAGATAGAATCCCACTTGGTTGTCTTATGTTCTGGCTCTTACTGAGTCAGTATCCTCCATTGATACATGTTGTAGTTATGTTAAAAGATTTCTGTGTGAGCACGAAGGGAAGTATTCATGTAAGGGTTGCTAATTAAGATAAACAGAGTTCACAGGGTTTTCGCTCACGCCCTTATATTGCTGTTTGTGTTGCGGCATCACAGTGTCCTCAGGGAACAGTCAGTTATGTGAAAAAAGAATCAATACTCTGATAAAGGCATTTTGTATCCACCCCCCTCGCAAATTGATTTTATGCAAGAGTGCTTAATTCAGCTGTTTATGATTTATTAGTTGTTAATATAGTTAGACACTGGGGTACTTGCTAATTGTAAAACGCTCTAGACCACATAATTTGTTTTCAAACTTTGGACGCAACTAGGCCATGATCCCTGGTATCTTCTTTTTTGTTATGTTCTGTGTTTCTTTGCTTCCGCCAATGGGTTTATTCAGAGACTGTTCCACTCTTCGATTATTGGCTCAACAAACAAGTAAAGACAAGCACAGAATGTTTATCTCAAGTCATCATTTCAACCTTAAAAGTGACAACACGTCGTCAAGAAGCTTTGAACCGTGACTGAAAGCTCCTATTACATTTGTTCCTTCCATAAAGAATCCCGCGTCAAACGTCTCCGCCGTATTTCACAGACAGATTTCCCCTACAATTGTTTCTCTCACGTTACATCCTGTTGGCGTATTTATTTTCTTCTCCTTTCTCTCCCTATCAATCCAAAACTTTACTTAATCCCTGTATTGAGTTTCCCGTGACAGCTCAGCTTAAAGAGCAGCTGAGGGTGTGCGAAAGTTGGTTTGAAATATGTATCCTAAGCAACCGCATTCGGAGACACTCGGATATGAGCTGTCATGTTCTATCATTCAAAACGTTCCTCAGACAGACCCCTGAGCACACTCAGGCAGATGAAGGAATGTTCCCGGCTCATGCATTTTTAGGAGCACTCGGTACGCTCTTCTCATATAATTTATTTTCGTTTTGGGATGACCTTTTCATCAGTCTATGTGCAAGTTAAGAGGTTCAATAGATTGTAAGAAAGTATCCATACATTTGCCTGGTAAACCATCCCTCCCAAAACCGTGTGACATCAAATTTTGAAGTTTTCCATTATAAATTTGTCCGTCTAGCTTGTCCAAAGAACTTAAATCCTACTTGGCGACATTACAGTTGCATGAACTGATGCTGCCTTGTCTCCAGACTGTATAAAATTGCCTTTTTACCCACTAGCCAAGAAAGAAAAGACCATTTTAGCGTGATTTATTATCTCAGTGACAGTTATTTTCTTTTTCCAGAACTAGACAGTGTAGGTTTGAGGGTAATGAAAATGAGAATCATGACATTGAGATGACTGCATGCACGACCTGAATGCTCAACAGCATAATGCGAAATCTGCAATCCTGTTACGAGTAAGCATACAGTATGCAGTGTTGGATAAAGATTAGGTGTCCTCTATCAGATTTGAATGATTTAGAGAAATATCTATAAAGCATATCACGCTTGATCACCAGCAGAAAAACTGCTGCAGTGTATTGTCGGGCGGATTCTCCTGTGGTTGGAAGCGATGAGTCTGGAAATCAATGTGCTTTTGTCAACTTATCTGTCAAAGCAAATTTGAAAATGGCCCCAGGCATATATCATGGCTGCAATTCGTTTAATTAATTGGGGAATTGAGGTGTGTGCTATGCATGCTGGGTGTGAGCTGTGGTGCAGTGATGGTCTTTGAGAGGAAGAAACAAATGTAAAAATGCCAACACTGTTCTCCCGAGGTATGATCCTGACTTTGAAGCAGTGTTTATAGTCTAATGCCTAAGCTTATGATGCTAGAAATTCATATTCAGCCTTCTATCAGATGTAGGACTTGAAGAATCCAGAAGAGATCAATGAGCGAATATGAAAAGGGTGTGATAAGTGGCCATCCACAGCTGCCATGATATAAAAATTTGAACTAGCAGCCAGTCTGAACCTTCACAGTTCCTCATCGGTAGCTATAGTTAGCAGCAGCCATTTATATAAAAGAGAAAAATGGTAGTAACAATCTGCAGCTAAAACAGAAATCCCACTTTGAACCCAGCAAGTATTCACTAATCGCTGAATCTGTGCCAAGAACTTTGTGTCTCCTTAATTTAGTATTTAATATGGAGATTATGTTAATGCATTTAAACCCAGACACAGTACCAGGCCAAGTAGATTTGCAAATCAAAGCCGCTCTTAATATTGCTATTTTGTCTTTGTCCCACACCTGTTCTTGCTGCCATCTTTGAATTAATTTCCGCTACTACGTCCTCCATAATCCTCCATATGTGTTCTGTCAATACTGCCATATCCATAAAATAATCACAGTGTACTTTACGTGCGCATGATGTGTGCAAATTATGCACCTGTCTCCATGTAAATGTTCAAGGTCTCACTGTTTTCCCTCAATGTCCTTCAGAACAAAATGTTCATCTACCGTGGGAAGGAGTATGAGCGCCGGGAGGATTTCGAAGCACGTCTGCTCACGCAGTTTCCCAACGCAGAGAAGATGAAGACGACCACACCACCCAGTGAGGACACCAAGAGTTCTTCTGGACAATGTATCCTCAGAATGATTGATTAATTGAGCTTAAACTGTGGGTTTTAAGTTCTGTTTATTTTCTTATCTAGCTGCCATGTTAAATGCTGTCACTATGAAAAATGAAAGGATACTTTTGTTTTTTATTCTCCACATGGTGTTGATACATGGTTTAAATCATTTTTAGTATTAATCTCACTATTAATACATATTTTCCCCATACCAATACAACCTAACACATGCAAAATTGCATTTAAAGTATCATACATGTGCTTCACTGACACTTCAGACAAATGTTGTTCTGCCTCAAAGTCATTGATTACAGAACTGACTAACCTTAAAATAATTGTAAATTTAAACAGCAATAATGAATTATCACCTGTTCCTAAATACTTTGATTTCATTGAGTTCAAGAGTTTTGCTTATTTCCTTGATGTTTCTGCTCAAGACATCCAGTGTTTCACGGTGAAACCCATCCTAGATCTGCCTGCCAAGTTTCAGAACAAGCCTGTCTCCGAACAAATAGTCAGGTGAGCAGGACGTCCCCGATTCAAACACATCTTCACATACACCGATCAGGCATAACATTATGACCACATGCCTGATATTGAGTGGTGGTCCTCCTTATGTGGTCAAAAATGCTCTGAACCATTGGGCATGGACAAGAGGACCTCTCAGGGTGTCCTATGGGGTCTGGCACCAGGACCAGGGCAGTGGATCCTTTGGCTACTCTGGCTTGTGCAGTGGGGCCTCTGTCAATCAAACTTGTTCCACTGCATCCTGTTGATGCTTGATCAGAATGGGGTCTTGGAAGTTTGAAGGTCAAATCAACATCTTGGGCCATTGTCATGTTCCTCAAGATGTTCCTGATTGTTTGATGTTTTTGACATGTGGTGGGGTGCATTTTCCTGCGGGGGTAGGCCAGTGACATTTCCAATTGCCATTTGCATGAGAGTGTGCTTGTTCTGGGACAATGTTTATTTGGGTGTCTAAGTCTCATCAACACGGATGTTCAACATCCAAGGTTTTCCTGCATAAGACCACATAGTACCAATATGATCAATGTTATTCACTTCACCTGTCAGTGGTCATGATGTTGTGGCTGATTGGTGTATACAGAGTGTGTAACTCAAAATCACACTGC